>JANRGW010042105.1:0-48837 GCA_024733675.1 Psilopsiagon aymara
GGTTGGGGGGGGGGGGGGGGGGGGGCTTTGATGATGATGCTGAGTTTATTTTGACCTGAGACATCAGCCTTGCCACTTCCCCTGCACTTTTGAGCTGTGCCCCAGGTGATGTGAAAAGTGATGGTGGTGTTTGGGGGTGGGGGAATTGTCTCTTCTCCAGGGGGCCCTCACTCCTTTTGATACCCAACCCAGAATATCCGTAGGTGACTGCGTTGGGGCTGAGCTGGGGAGTTACGTCTCCAGAGAAGCATGTAGTCCCATGGGGGTTTGAGGAGTAGATGCTATGGGGTAATGGGGAGTCAGGTGCTGAGCTGCTTGTAAGTGATGAAAGGGCATGAATCCTCCCCAGAATGTGTAGACAGTGGGCTTCAATGCTTTTATGCTCTGCCCTGAATCCCGGTGGCACCCTTGCCCCAAGGGTTTGCTACAAGATCCCTGGATTGGAGGCGCCCATCAGCCCAACCACAGCTCTTGGCTGAAAAATTAATTTGGAGCAAGGACGGTACCAACCTCATTTTAGTCATGGACCTTGTTGAGGATGAGGTCTCTCAGCCTGGCCCCAAACTCCAGTGGCACAGGGTTGCTGGGAAAGATAAGGGACAAGAGGCAGGACATGGCAGCCTCCTAGCCATGGTGGGACACAGCCAAAATGCCCCCAAATATAGCCTGAAGTCTCAGTGGCTGCAGAGTGGGATTCAAGGAGAAGTGCTGAGGAAGATGTTTGTGGGCGCTGCTTTAGTTTTGTCATGAAAACAGTTTCTCTGTGCCCCCTCCCCCAGAAAAACCCAGCTTTTCACATCACTGAATGGTTTAGGGTTTGGAGTGTTATTTTTAATCCCAGGGTTTCCTGGAGTCCTTTTGTTTTCGTACACCTTTATTATTATTATTATTATTATTAAGACTATGTAAATCAGACGTTGCCTGGGGGGTTGGTTCTGTCGGTTTGCTTTTTTTGTTCTTGCGAAGCCCTTTCTATCCCTTGTAAAGATGATCCAGTTGTTCTGAGTTGCTTTCTCTTTTCTGTTTTTTCCCCCATCTTTTTTTTTTTTTCTCTCCCTACTGGATTCCAAAAATAAAAAAAGGAAAAAAAAAAAGAAAAAAAAAAAGAAAAACCCCTAAAAAAAACCACCTCTCTGTTCCGACCTGGTTTTGAAACTTAAGCTTTTCTGCTTCTGTAAAGAAACAAAAAAGGCCTCTGTCTTTCTGATCCCAATTGAGACTTTTATGTTCTATGACGATACTAACAAGGTGTAGGTTTTACAGTTTCCTGATTTGTACTGGTAATGCATATTCCAAATAAATAGTTTCTTTTGTTGCAAAAAAAAAAAAAAAAAAAAAAAAAAAAGAAACCAAACCTGGCGTTTTTTGGGGGTAGGAAAAAGAAGAAAGTGAGGTTCCCTGGGGCTTTTCCCCATGGGGATGCAGGGGGCAGGAAGGGTTTGGGATGCAGTGGGAGGGGGAGCAAAGGCGATAGCCTGATGCTTTGTCCTGCCTCTGGTGGTGTGAACTTGGGAGCTGGGGGGATGCAATTCAGGGGTGACTCGTGATGTGCGGCATTACTGCTGCTCCAGGTGCCTCCCCCCATGCTTCAGTTTCCCAGGCCAAGGGAAGCGAATGCTCCTGGACACACAGATTTCTCTGTGCAAAAAACATTGTCAGTCTTCTGTTTGCATTGCTCGTTCACTGCTTTTTTGGACTACTTAGTGCACTTCTTTCCAAAAGAACTGCAGTGGGGATTTTGTACCACACCCAGGCACGGGGCAGGGCTGAGGAACAGGGGAAAGGTTGGAGGTTTCTTCTGTTTCCCTGGAGGTTTTAGTTTTGTTTTGTTTTGTTTTTTAAAAAAGAAACATTTTGAAAACATTTCTGAGCAAAAACTCATTTTACATTTAAAAATAATTTGCAATTCAGAAAAGAGTCTGTGCATGGATCAAAAACCAGAACAGTTCTGCCGTGTTCCTGATGGTATCAGGTGAAAAAGGCGGCAGCTGGAGAGGGTGGCTGTGATTCCCCTGCTCCAAGCTGGGGAAAGGCAGGCAGGACCTGCCACAAATGCCTCTAACACCCCACAGGGAACAAAGCGGAGGGAAAGAACCCCCGGGGAGGCTGCGCAGGGATGCTGGAGCTTGCTTGCCTGGAGCTGCTGCCCTGCACCCCTAAGGATTTCTTGTCAATGATTATTCAATCTCCAGCCTGACCTTTCTCTTCTAAATAACACGGCAATATCAGCGCGGGCCAGCCTCCAGCTCCGGCTGCAAATTAACTGTATCGCTCTCCGGCAGGAGACCCACAGAGCCCCGCGGCCACTGCACTGCCAGACCGCCCCAGGAATTATCTCTCTCCACCGGTGCTCTCCTAATACCAGTTTAAATATCATCTTGCTCCCAGCTGTTTAATTCTAATAAATGCTCATCCCAGCTCCAAACAGAGAAATGCTAAGTCGCACTGGGCCCGATGAGAACATTGCCCCAAAAAGGCATATGGCAGGAGGTGCTGCTGGGAGGAGGAGATACAATGCTGGTGGCTCCTGGCACGCATCCTTTTGCGGGTTTGAACATGTTGCACCTCTCCCAGCTCTAGTCTTGCCCCTTCCCTCCAAAAGCAGATGATTTTAAGGTGGGAAAAGGGTACATGGAGCCTCCTAGAGCGTTCAGGGGCAGCTGGAGGGGCCTGGCTAGGTGTAAAATCCTTCCTCCCTCAATTCCCCCCTTCTGGTTGCTTGTGGCTGAAAGAGAAACCAAACCCACAGGAACCAAACTTGATTGTTTGTGTTTTCCTTGCTATCTTCTTGTTCCCTGTCTCTGCACCCACACCTTTTCCTTCTCCCCCTGCCATTCCCTTACCAGTAGGATTTTTGGTTTTCTTATTTCCCCACATTTGGGCAATAAAATTTGGTGAGAGCAAACCCCGAGGGCAGGCTCCTGCACTTTTTCTATTTCACATAATAATATTTATAACATTTTAGACAAAAAACAAGGTGGGGAAAGACATGACATGGACTGAGCACAGCAAATTTCCACCACAGAAGCTTCAAAAGGCTTTTGGTGAGCAGAAACCAGCAGCTTGGTGACAGTACCAATGCCTGGGACATTCTGAGTCCCTCCCAAGCTCCCTGGGGCATGTCCTGATGCACATGATGCCTCTTGCAGCTTTTTCTCCTCATAGGCAGATGCCAGCATGCCTGGCTCCTGCCTGCGTGCTCCCGCTCAGCCCTATGCTGGGAGCTCCAGCCAAGAGACACCACCAGCCACTGCCATCACTGGGGCAAACCATCAGTGTAAGGGGACTAGCAAATCACACCCCAGGTATTAGTAATCCTTCCAAACTAGCCGAGTGGTTGGGTGGCATTAAAGTTACTGTTTGCAGTAAAGCCCCCGTCCGTTCGCCTGGAGAGTTTAATATACAGCAGGAAGTATCACCTATAAAAGGCGAGGGTTATGTTTTCCTCCAGTTCACCAGGAGTCTATAACTTACGACCTCCATAAATGTGAATGGGTCTCGCAAGTCAGCCCATCAGTCTTTGGAGTAATTCTGCTTTGTAGTAAAATGTTTTACTGTGCCTTAGATGCAGCAGCCCCCTGCCTCCGGGCGGGCGGAGGGATGATGGCTATCCCTGGGTCCCTCTTCTGCCAGCACCATGGGAATGGTGTGGAGGGGTGATGCTGCCCATTCTTTGGGCATGGTGGGTGCAGCAGCCTAGAAACAATTAAGATAAAAATAAGAATAAAAAAATAAATAAAATAATAACCCTGCCCACAGGCATGAGCTATTGGGAATGTGTGCTACACCTTTTAACTATTGCTAATGAGCTAGAGTTTTAATAGCTTTATAGGGGAATTGTGGTGGCCTTCTGTGCGCTGGCTGTTCAAGGTGCCAGAGTGGCAGTGCTGCCCTGGGAGCTGCGCGGGAAGGGGGAACCCCGGGATGGTGGTGCAGGGGTGCTCAGTGCTGGCAGAGGGGGAGGGTGGGGAGGAATAAGCCCCGAGGATGGGCAGATGGATGGGTCCTGGCTCGGCACAGCCACAGGTGCTGATGGCACAGAGGCAGGGCACGACTGAGACCGGGTGAAAGAAATATATATGTAAAATGACCTCCTTGCCCAGTCCTGTGGCCACCAAAAGGCTTCATTCACCCCCAGAATCAGCCCGATTTGCCTGCAGTCATCGCTAGCCCCAGGGCAGAGCAGCTGAGCTGGGCTGAGAGAGCCGAGCTAATTAAAAATGCAAATGAACGATGGGGCCGAGGCCGCTGTCACTTTCCGAAGGTGCAAATTACAAGGAGGGTTTATTGGCAGGTTCTCATTCAGAGCCACATCCCAGTCTCCCACAGCCGCAGGCCTCAAAGGATGGGCAGCCCCTGCCTCACCACTGCAGCCACCCAGCAGCTGGAACAGGTTCTGTCTTTCCTCCCCTTGAAGCAACCTCCAGAGCAGGGAAAAGGGGGTAGAAGGAAGGATGGGGTAATATAAAGTTGATTTAAAAAAAAAAAAAAAAGGGAAAAAAAAAGTTTACCTCTTTTTTGGTGGGATTTTTGTTTCTGTTTTCCTTTGTTTCATTCCCACATCTTTGTATGAAAATGATTCTTCAAAATGAAAAAAAGAAGCATAATCAGAAGCAAACACTCACTAAACCAAATTACACAGGGACTAAAGCAGCCGTGTCCCCTGCCAGCAGCAATGGGCATGCTTGAGCCCACACCACAGATACCTCATTTCTGCTCACTTCATGGCTTTGTGGCATTGCCCCTTAATATTCAGTATATTGTTGGAAGCACTTCTCTAGCTCAACCTGTAAAATGCAAGCTGCAGTGCACCCAACTTGGAGAAGAAACTAAAGATGGAGGTGACCCACAGAGCTCTGTGCAGAGCATGACCCTGAGCAAGGCTCATCTCCCCAGCCCTTCCAGAAACGTGGGGGTCTTGCCCAATTCTCCTGGGTTTGGGGGTGATTTGGAAGCGGTCATGGCAGGGACTGCTGCAGTGATTGCCGAGGGCCACGCCAGTGATTCTCCCACTCGCTGACTCAGCTCCAGCGCAGCTCCCTCATCCTGCAGCTAATTAGGCTTCAGCCTCTCATCTTGTTAATAAGCTTCCAGTTCATTTGCATACAAAAAAAGAGAGAGGAAAAGCAAGCAGCTCATTTTGCCTTCAACATGTGGCTAATGCTTATTAAAATATTTAACCTTTTATTATGGCACAGAAGCATCTGTTCAGGCAGAGCATGGTGCAGACAGATGCGGACATTACTCTGCATCTCCTGCCTGCCAGCCTCTCCCAGGCAACACCCAGCAACAAGACTTTACCACTGTAAGGGACGCCTATGGAGGGTCCCCGCCAGTGTCTGCCAGTGCAGAGCTATTGCAAGCCCCCCGGAGCAATGGGAAGATGCCGTGAAGCACAGGGAACTTCAGCTCCTGAAGCGTGTCCATGGTCTGCAGCATTTCCTGAGCCTGATGGTGGCAGAGTAGGTGGTTAATGCCATTGAGCTGCCTCATCCTGTGAGCTATTGCCTTTCATAGCTAAATAAAAAGGGCCCTACTACCAAGACCCTGCTCCTCTCAAGACCTCTCTCCTCTCAAGACCCTCCATCTCCTATTGAGACCTCTCTCACAGCGAGAACCCCTCTCCAGGAGCTGCATTTCAGCAGCAGCCACCCCAGGCACTGGGCACGCACGCCCAGGTGCCCCCTGGGACCAAGCCCAGCTTTGCAGGCGTGAGCAGGAGTGAAGGAGAAGCTGCCCTCCCAGTTGCAGCCATGCAGGTTATTTGATGACAATTAATTAACCCAGGGCTAAGAGGTTTGTGAGGGAAGTGGGGAGCACTGTCTGGAGCCCGTCCACCATGGGGCTGTGCTGGGACTCCCGGCCACTGCTGCTGTCAGCTGCCCAGTGCTAAGCAGGGGTCTCCAATAAATCGCCTCTGCTTCCAGCATGGCTGGGCTTGTGGAAAAGTCTGCTGTGCAAAAGGGCCGGCGGCTACACAGCTGTGACCTCTGTATGAAATAGAAGACATAAATATAATCATCTGTATAATGTACTTAAGAACATACATGTGTAGGTAGAAGTGACCTGGTAGTGTGCTACCTCCCAGGACCTATAACCCCCCTGAGATCTGTAGTCCTGGTGAGCACAAGCAATGCATTTCGTGCTTGGAAAACAGGAGGGAACTGCAGTCAAATAGTACACACACCCCAACACCTCCCAAGGTGAACTCGGACCACTTTAAAGGCAGAGACCCGAAAACCCAGCTAGGCAGTCATTTTTCCTTGTTTACAGAGGGCTTCTCACCATGGCATGAGGGTGCCCCCAGGTACCTTCATTCCCGAGGCAAGAGGCAGTACAAATACATCAATCACCCTGCAGTCTGGCTGTCCCAGAGCTGTGCTCTGACCTGTGCTGGTGTTTCAGGTTCTGGGGATACAATGAGCAGATCCTGATCCATTGTCTCACACTAATAGCCCCAGCTCACTCCCCCAGGACTTTGGTGCTGTCACCTTAGCCTTGATCCCTAGTTATTATAAGCAGGCTCCTGGCTAAGCACTGGTTGCCAGGTAGGGGCTGGAAAATGTTGCTTTGCAATGCAGTATCCAAACTCTGGCATTGTACTGAGTCCTGGCACCTCGCAGCAGCTAAGCGCCGACAACAACCTCGCCTCTGCCTCCTTTCAGAAACCTGAAATCTTGACATGTGCTGGAAGGGATAAAAAATCCACTGAGGCCGGGGGCTGCAGAGCAGCTTTTGAAGCTGATAGCGGCTGAAGGCTTGTGGGGAGCATCCCGGGAGGCTCCCGCTGCGCCGGGCCAGGTGGAGGGGTGCCTGCAGCCATACCTGTCTGGGGCGATCAGGGCTTTGGCCTGTCTGCTGCACGTCCTGAAGGTCATCAGGGCGGTCCGTGTCCTCAGGCTCTCTCCCAGCTGTGCAGACGCTGCCTTTTGTTGGGAGGTAATAGCTGGTGTGTGACTGCAGCAATAACTCTTCCTCCCGCGCCACACTCCTCAGTGGGATGGCTGCAGCCAGGGCTGCTTCTCCAGCAGGTTGATCTGTGTGCCCCAGCACTATGGGCATCTCACTTGGCTTTCTGCAAGCCATTCCTGATGATGGAGGGCAGGGAGATGCTGCCCCATCCTGCTGGAGCAATGGTGGGGGGAGAGATGCTGGACCTACCAGCAGCACAGTGGGAAGCAGCTGGAAATGGGACTGCTGAGCCAAATGCAAACCAGGACCATGCTAGCACTGCTCTGAAACAGGGGAGCAGCCTGTGTCTTTCTGCAGCCCTTGGGGATGAGGGCATCAGGAAAGAGCACCTTGCTTCCAGTGCAGCAGTCTGCAAACCTGTGTGCTGGGACCTGTCCTGTCCTATTGGCAGCATCCGAAAAAGCAACCCCACAATGCTGTACCACTTTAACCTCTTGCACTGGTGAGATGGGGTCTCATCTACGTCTTCCCTTCAACTCTTGGTAGGTGACAACCAGCTTGGGCACAGCAGCATCCCATCCAGGGCACAGGAAGGTACAGATGCCCAAAGGGACAGATTGGTACTCCCATGGCTGACACAGGAGCTGTGCATTCAAGATCCACCTTCGTGTCCTGGTTTATTATACCTGGGTATGTACCCTTTGGCACAGAAGACAGCAGAGACCACTGCTTCAACAGAACCACCAGCATGAGCCTTCCCAAACGTGCTGGTGTGAAGATTCAAAGGCAAAGAAAATCTTTCCCAGGGGTTCTAAAGGGGCTGGGACACTCTGCTCAGGCACTACCTGCATTGTTCCTCATGTGGCAGGACCATTTTTTGGCCACAAAGCCCCATGAGCACTGCCACCACCCCTATACTGGCCACCCTCATCTCCAGCAGCACCCCTGACCCTTGGCAGGGGGATGTTCCCCTCTCCCTGCCTTTTGATCCCCCCTGCCACTGACAGCTTCCCGGAGGATGTTTTGTTGATGGTGTCACCCTTGACCATTAGCTCTTCACGCATGACTGTAACGTGACATCTCTGATGTGGTGCCGCCAGCATCCAACAACTTCAGAGAGCAATTAAAGCTGAATGAGTCAATGTGGGCAAGAGCATCTTTGACCACACATCTACATCTCCCTCCCGGCTCCAGCACCACACCATCCCCTGTCCCTAAACTGCCTCAAAATGTGCTTTCTCTACCTTTTGGGTCAAGGTAGCCATAGGGAAGGATAGGCAAGATGGGTTCAGCAGTCTTGGAGCCATGTCCAGCACCAGCAGAAAGTGACCCATTCCCAGGTACACTGTTTTGGAGGCATCACAGCTCTGTGTTGGGGATCATCCTGACATGGTGGGCTTGATCAAGATCTCCCCTACTCCTTTTCATGTGCCATTATGATTTTAAGAGCAGGGAGGCCAAGGTGGTGGGTTTTCTATGCGATTAGCTGCTAAGATGAACGTTAATTAGTTTTCAATTTCCATAAAGTAACCCATTGACAGAAAGATTAGTTAAACCTGCTCACAGCTGTGGAGGATTGCTCAGAAATTGGGAAGGGGTGGAGGAGGGGAGAAGGAGCAGGTAACAGGGAGAAGGATGGAAAAGAGAGTCCAGACAGTGTCGCCAAGCCTTGAGGGGAGAAGGCAGCGGGACTCCCCTGGCTACCCACATGGTATGTGAGGGATATAGATAAGTGATGAGAGGAAGGGAAAATGAAATCCAGGGATGCTTCCAGTGTCAGACCCCAGAGAAAAGGTGCACTGCTCTGCCAGGTCTTTCCTGACCCCACCGATTGTCCCATGAGCCAGCAGGCGAGGCTGAGCCATCCCACCCAGCAACAGCACCCACGGCAAACAGAGCCCCCAGGCTCTGTGGATGGGGCAATTGTGTTCTGATGCTTCCGTGCATTTTGTACCAAACCCTCCCTGAATTAACACCTCCCCCCTTACCCCAAGTGAGCCGGTGCAGCCCGGGAGTGCTGTGGATCTGCCACGTGACAGCATGGAAATGAATTGCAAATGACATTTCATTAACAGCTTGAATAAAGCTGTTTTCCCTGTTTCCTGCTATGCCCAAAAGCAACAGTCATCTTTTGCACAAAGTGCTCTTCAGACCCCAGCCCAACCCATTCAAGCTGGGGAACACATCTCCAGGGGGTGTTGTCCCCTGCATCCTCTCCGTATCAGGGCATGGCTTTTGGGACAGAGCAAAGCTCTTTGCAGAGGGGAGGAAAATAGTTGGTGAAAAGGGGCAGATGCCCAAGGAGGGGTGTCCGTGCCTCAGAGCAGAGCATGAGGATGCCCAAATGATTTTGGGGCAGGTTGTTGCTCCCAAAGGGTAGGAAGACAGACTCTCCTTGGGAAAAGGTATTTAATGCTAGGGGCAGCCCAGCAAAGCGTGGTGGAGGAGCAGCCATGTGCTATTGGCTTGCACACCCAGGACACTCAGGAACTTTTTGATGACAGAACCTAGCATAGTGGAGTGGGAATGCTGGGGCATCAGCAAACCCAGCAAGGACTGCAGCATCCCTCTATCCCACTGCAAGATGCTTGAGGAGGTAGCTCAATGGGAAGCAGGAAGCACCAGCAGATTCCAGGCTGCATGGCCCTTCATGGGGCCGTTCCCGGCTGTCCAGGGGGTGTGGGGGGGTGGGGGGGGGGGGGGGATGGGGCTGCTGTGCCCTCAGAGAGCGCTGCGCACAGCTGGGCACTGTGTGGCATCCCCGCTGCGGCCCATTCCAAAGCCAGCTGAGACCCCGGGCGCCTGCTTGGCACACTGTGGTGGGGGGAGCGCTCCCACACCCAGTGCCGACCCAAAGCACCCCCAAAGCACCCTGTGATAGGCACCCCTGAAACCACAAGAGTGAATTTCCCCCCACGTGGCTGCACAGACCCCACTATGCGCCCCATGAGGCCAGGAGGGGGCCAGGGCCCCTGTCAGGGAGAGCAACTCCCGTCCCTGCTCCCACTTTTGACGTTATTCAGCTGGACAGAGGGATGTCTGGGCGAATCATTTTCAACGCTCTTCCATATTCATAATGGGCTAAATATAGGGGAGCAAAGTGGGACCTGGCGGGCAAAGTCCCCCCGTGGTCAAAGCCAATGACTTCTCCACCGAGATGAAATGCCGGCATCAGCCCCGCCGCGGCCCCGGGGCACAGGGGGCTGTACCTCGCCAGCCCCCCACCAAAGCGCAGTTGTTCAGGGCTTTTTTCTTTAGCTCCCGGTGACCAAATTCAAAATCATGTTTTCAGCCAGTCGAGGGAGGCAGCGGAGCAGCCCGGGAGGGGGTCTGCTGGCCCTGTCACCCCCCCGTCCCCCGGTTCTCTTCTTCATTAAGCGAGAAGGTTAATGATTTCAATTAGGGAGAAGGCAAGCAGCTAAATGAGTATAAATAAAGCTTTTTCTGAGCAGTGGCAGGGAATGGGCAGGGTGTGGGGGGAGCAGGGCCTCACGGGACTGTTGTGGGGATCCCATGGGAAAATACCCACAGCAGGGGAAAGCACTGCCCATCCCGCCGAGCCAGGCCCTTCATCAGCCCCAGGCTGATGTGCTTACCAAAGATAATACTAATAAAGAGATGACTTTTGCCTCATGCCTCCCCTCCTGCCATTCCCTAAGGAATAAGGTCTCTATCAGTGTGACCCTGGCTTTCCTCCAGCCCCAGTGGGCTGGAGGCCCACGCACTGGCCCCAGTGGTCCCAAGCTGTGCCTATGGCTGAAGCTGTCCTCAGCTTGACTCACGCCAAAAAAAAAAATACCACGAAAAGTTAAAACCAGCCCCATGTAACAGAAATTGGTACCGCATCCCTGTGGATTCACAGGGTCCTCGCAGCTCTTCCAAAACTGGCACTTCCTGTACACAGTAAAAATCATGAATAATATCAAGCCCAGCAAATAGTATTTGCAGTATTGTGGATAAGTTCTAAATAAAGTTTATTTGCCAGTAAATCTGCTGGTCTCCCTCACCAAGGTGTCCCTGCCTGTTCACAGTAAGGAGTGGAAAGGTGAGCCCTAGTTAGAGCATCCCAGGAGGGCTGGCTTGGCAGGAGTCCTGGGGGCTGCCCCTCCTTGTCCCCACCTTGTTAAACACCTCCATCAGTTTTCTGGTTCAACAGCAGCTCCCATGCTGTGTTTTTCTGGCAGGTACCTGCCAGCCTGTGGCATCTGTTCTGTGCAATGGCTTCTGGGGACAGAGGGAAAGCCCAGGATGCCAAGGTGTGCAGCTAAGTCCCAGGAAGAGTCACGCACTGGGGTACAGTCGTGGGAAGCAGGTTTAATTTCTTGTCCTGCTGTGAGCTTGTAATTCAGTGTGAGTCAAAGTGAGAAAAAAACATGGAGGGGATTTTTGTTCTGGGGTTTGAATTAACATACTTTTGGGCATCTGGTGTTCAAATAATAAAGCATATCCCTTCCAGCACAAATAGATCAGCTCCTGCATTGGGCTGGCTTAGCAGAAATTTGGAGCTTATGCTTAATATGAGCAGTTTCACTGAATGCAAAGCTAGAAAAGTACAGGAGGTTGTGTGTATGCATGTGCGGCTCCTTCGTGCCACCACAAACACAGACACAAATGGCCAAACCTGCTACAAACAGCCTGTCAATTGCTTGAGATGCTCAGTGCAGGTCCTACCTACGTGCTGGTGTCTCAGGGGTCCCAGAGGATCTCTACCTTCTGTAACTCAACCACCACTCAACCTTCTTGAACTCAACCACCACTCACAAGCAGTTGATGGCTCCTGGTTTGGAGGCAAGAAAACCCCAAGATTTGGCTACCAGTGAGGATGCAGAAGGGCTGTCAGGCTGCCACTGGCCACTGAGGCATTTGCAGGGCTGTGGGACAGAGGTGTCAAGAGGATGGTGGTGCTGCCTGGCTGCTTCAATGACAAGTTGTGCCCTCTGTGTCCTGCAGCTCATTTTCCCCTTGTGAGAAACTCAGCAGTGTCTCTTCCCTGAAAAAAAACATTCTGTGACTCGTGGAAAAGGTAAGGTAAAGCACAGCCCCCACACTTGAACAGACGTGGCTATTTTAATAGATGAAGCAATAAATAAACCTGGTAGAGGTTTTTCAAGATTTCATTCATTTTTGATAGAGAGAAATTACTCCTTTTCCTCCATAAATATATATAAAAAGTTCTCCCTAGGAACCTGGGAGTTCACCAGCACAATTTCCAGGTTCCCTAAGTTCACCCCATGGCACCCAAAATGCCTTTTAGCCTTCCAGCAATGGGAACCAAGAGCTTAAGTGAGAATAACTTGCATTAGAAATCAACCATGACAAAGTTTCCAGCAGTATGATGGAAGAAGAAAGATAAGCACCCTAAAAGCCCCAACCCTGGGAGGATTTATTTTAATTAGGTTGATTCATTTATAGCATGCAGTCTTTAAAAATAAGCATTTTAAGCCAATCCACTGATTTCAGAAAGGCTGAGCTCGGCAGCACGGGGTGACTGTGCCTGTCTCCTCTTTTAACTGTCAAACACAAAGATATCGCATGAGGCTCAGTAAAAGCAGCTCTTTTCTCCACTGCACTGACAGCAAGAACCTTCTCAGCACCGGCCACAGCAGAGCAGAGTCCTGAAGCTCAGCCCTAGACCTCCGAAATGCCTTTCAGTTCACCTTTGAGATACATTTAGTAACTCACCTTAATATTGATGCCCTCCATACGCATCACTGCAGAAGGACTCTCGGCCTTGGCCAGCATAATTATATGTTCAATATTAACAGTCTTCATCTGTCAAGGCTCGCCTGCACATGTCTGTCCTCATCCTGTGGGGCTCAGCAGGCGCTCCACCATCCCCAAGTGTCACCCATCAGGCCTCGGCAAACGCTCTGGAGAAGAAGCCAAAGATGGGTTTGAGATTAATTTCCAGCACTGGTTTAGAAGTTTGAAAAGTAAGAAGGTGACAGCTCCCCCATTCAGAAAGGCTTCTGACTCATTAGCCTCGTCCTGCCTGAGGGACCAGGGAAGCACCAAGGCGGCTGCTGGCTTTGGCCAAACTGAACAAGACCTGATGACCAGTAGACCTGACCAAAAAGGTTGATGAAGCTAAGGACCTGAAGCCATATCTCACATGGCATCAGGAAAAGACAAGGACCCCTTCTTGATGTGGCAAGCTGCAGGCTTGGGAGACTTTTGGGGAGCTACAGAAGCCCCAGCCATGCAAACCTGATTTAGTCTTCCTCCCATACATTCAGTTCCACGAAACCTTATTTGTTTTGAGACGTACCTGCTACCCCCGTGCAAGGAGTAGACAACGTGGTGGCTACAGAGGGGGCCCCAAGGGCTCTCCCTCCATCCCATGCATGAGCCCCTCGTGTTGCACAGAGCTGCACCAGCGACTTTGTCCAGGGAAGTCGTGCCATCACCGTTGTCAGAGCACAGTGGCACAAGAATCCCCTGTGCCAGCTAGGACCCCAACCCAATGCAGGGGGTCCAGGGCAGGCTCGGGGTGGAGGACTGCAGTCCCCAGCAAGCAGTCTCCACGGGGATGGCAAAGAGAGATAAAAAGTCCTTTTTCTAGTAAATCCTTTATGCTATTAGAGCCTTTTCCTTTGGGTAAGCATGAAGCGTGCCTCTTTCTAGGCTGTTATTAAAAGTCAGGGCTAAAATCCCTTTGGGAGTGGAGAAAGCAGATAATCCCTGCTCCTCCTGACCTTCTTTCCCTCCTTGCATTGCAAGGTTATTGCAGCTCCTCAGAAATAGCTACTGTACATGAGACACTCTTTCCCCTCCAGAAAAAAAAAAAAAAACAACAAAAAAAACAAAAAAAAACCCCACAACAAAAACGACCAAAAAAAAAAAAAAACCACCCCACACACACAAAAAAAACCCCAACCAACCAAACAAACAAACCACCCAAAAAACCCACCCCAGTATTCCTTCAACCAGAGGGGTCCCTGTGGCTGGAGCAGACTGCCCCCAAGCATCTCATCACCCATCCAACCTGGGTGGTTATTCCTTGCATCTCCATAAACAGCAGCTACAGAGTCAGCTGGCAATATACATCTTAAAGCTGCTAGAGGGGCAAAAGCAGGGAGGAGGGGGAATAAGGGGAAAAAGTTTGCCTTAAACCACAAAAATTCTATCCTATTTATTGCCCCTCTGCAGAATAAAGAGCTATAAGCAGTTTACTCTTCTCCAGAGTGGCAGACATCTGTCCCCAAGGCTGAGAAACTGTGTGATGAATTGCAGCAGCGGTGGGGATTTTTGCCTCTGCTTTTAAAAAGCCCTCAAACTACGGGGTTTGCACCAAGAAAGTGTTGACGCAGCCTTCTCCAATGCAGCTCTCGTGATGTGGGGCATGCGGGGCTGCAGGCAGGGGAGAGGAGACACGCAGGGGAGGGAGTCCTGCGGACGAGCAACCTCCTGCACTGGGATATATGCCTTTAATGGCAGGCTAATCACTTACATCGATGCTGATTTGGGGCTGGAGATGTGGAAATCCCTGGGCTGCTGGGCGGGTTGCGCGCGGCTCCAGCTACCTCTAGTGGAAAGCAGACCGAAGCGGCCGCCCTCGGCTGTGCCGCTTCCTCAAAGGCTTCGTTTGCTCCAAGGCGCTTTGTATCCACCTACTTGGGAAGTCTTATTGCAATATATAGGTGTGTAAAACACTACAACCCATCACTCTGAGCCCAGACATAGATGTATGCGAATTGGTCTAGCAATTGTCCTGATTTTGGACGGCCTTTCTCTTCCAGAAAGGTCAGGACCTGCTTATGCTGCGTGATCGAGCTGGGTGCAGTAGGTCCATGTACAAGACTTCAGTGAACTGCTCCTGACAGTTCAACATCTCGGGCACCCCCTCACCAGGGTGGCCAGAGATTTTTGCAGGACCAAAACAGGATCAGAGGCCCATTTTCTTGGTACATGGCGCAGGTGAGTGCGTCCCTTGAGGTCTGGCAGGGCTCTGCGGCTTCCCTGTAATGACGCTCAGCAAGACTGGCACAGAGGCATGAGCACCTTTCTCCTTGAGCATCTGTGCTACCACAAGCCGTATATTCTCAAATAACGCTGCAACCTGGATAGAAATGAGGACAAATGGTGTTCAGCAGAGAAGCCTTCACTATCACCATTGCAATAAGCACACCCTTGCTGCAAAGATGCATGGTTGCAAAGAGTTAAAAAAGCTCACATTCTTTTCATACTAAATCCAAAACACAGTGCTATACCAGCTACTAAGCAAAAGTTAGCTCCAAAACCCAGGACACACAATCGCAACAAATTTTCCTCTACCAGCAAAGTTCTTTGGTGGTCTATTTGAACCCAGGGGAGAGGCCCCTTCACTGTGTTTTTGAGGTGTAACCCCACAGAGACCAAACCCACTTATTGTTTCTTTCTAGCATCAAAACCTATTGAATTTTCTATTTGCACTGAAGTGGTTTTGTGTCAAAAAAAATAAAATAAAAAGAAACATAAAAAAAAAAGTTGCTTACTTATTCCATGAATGCAGGAGCTGGTGCCTTCCAAAAGCTCCCCAGATTGACTGCCTTTCACCACAGCAAAGCAGCAAGAGGCAGCAGTTACAGTCTGAACAGAGGCCCTGGTCCTTTCCTCCCTAACACCCCATGGTCCTGCGCCCAGAAACAACTGCTATAAAGCACACACAGCCTCAAAAATGATCACTATTAGCCTATAAAGAAACAAACATTTTTCAGTACCTCCAGCAGGCTCTGGCCTCACTATGTGCCTGGGAGAGACCTCTTGCGATAAACTTGGGTCTGGCAGATGGAAAGAGCAGCAGCTAGTTGCGCCCAAACCAAAAACTGATTTTCATGCTTTTCATTGCACTGTCACCAAAGGCAAGGAAACAATGCCATCTCCTTCCCAGTTTCACAAGACCCTGAAAACCATTTCCAAAATGGTTAACAAGCTCTGAGTGTCAGGGACAAGTGGGGCTGATGGAAAGGATTAGACATTAATGAAAGCCATCTTCCAAAGCATCCATCACTCCACTTTCATGAGTTTCTTAATGTGCTGGGAACTCTGCCATGGCTGGATTCCTTTTATTTAAAGCAGAGATAAAAAGCTGGAGAGGTATTAATATTAATTAAGAGACAGACATTTGCAGAAACTTTCTTTACCCCATGTCGCACTCAGCTCTTCGTTGTTCTCACTTCAGGGAACAACCAGTTTTTTTCCAGAACGAACTAAATTGTTCTGCAGAATTTATGAGTCTTTGCCACTTCTGCTGTGACTTTTATCCCACAGGGCAGGAAGCAAAGGCTGCACCAGATGAAAGCTGCTCACAACCCAATTCTCTGTCCTGGGGCATGTCAAATGTTTCTATTTTTCTTGAAATTCCCTCTGGAATTTCTGAAACTGGGGAAAAAAAAAAAAAATCCTGTCCTGATGCTGAAATAAGATCTTAATTTTTGAAAAGCAAGAAAATGAAAGAGTTGGAGAGAAATGCCATCATTTTGAACGCTTGCCGGGGAAAATGCAGTGAGGAGGAGAGTCAGGCATGGGACTGGCACTGCTGGACAGAGCTTTGCAGTGATGGTGGGGACACAGCTGGTGAGATATCCACCTTGGGGTAGAACATGGTCCTTGAGGACACACGCAAGAGGTTTCCCATGGAGAGTGGTGCTTGGCCTGGTGCAAGTCACCTTATGTTACCCATGGTCCTCACTGGCCACAAAAAGGTTAATTCCCCCAGGACACCATGGTTTTAATTGATGGGTGACAGAGTTTCCTGGCTCTGGTCAGCAGCTTAGCTTTTTGCTGCCATGTCTCCTTGGTTTTCGGTCAAACTTTGTCCTTGATCTGTGCAAAATGGTCTTCCCAGCCAAGCGCTGTCTCTTGCAGCCATCTCCAATGACAGTGGGTAAACTGATGAGCTGCAGTTGGGAACTGTTTAAATGAAATGACATCCTGGAAGCACCTGGATAGATGTGCTGTACCTGCACCACTGGTAACAGATGGGGAAAAGTGGGAACCAGGAGACACTGCTTCTCCATCAGAGCACCACAAAACCTGGATCATCACTCTTGATTTTCTTCATTGAGGTTAAAAAGAAGAGCAAAGGCAGAAATCAACTGCTGAGGTTAGTACAGGCTCTTTTGTTCCCAGGGCCATGGGAGTGTCCTTTACCTAACCAGGTTTGCCAAATCTGGAGGCAATCCATGCAAAATCCATCACAAGGGAGAATAAGGCTAGAAAATGGGTAGCATCATGGTCTCCTTCCCCTGCAAGTGTGATCAGACAGACATTCCTCCTGAGAGCCACTGAGGCTACAGGGCCCCAGAGTGGGAATCAGTCCCAAGAGAGCTACAAAGCAAAAGCCACACAGGTGGTCAAGTCAGGCATGAGCTGCCCTATAATAGCTGCCCCATTGCTTTATCATACAAAAGCTAGAGAGCTCATTAGTTAAGTGAGCTGAGGATTTTAGGTGTAAAACCTGCTGGATGCTGTAGGGCAGAGCTACCCCCTGTGTTAATTAAAGGAGTTGGAATAGGGACAGGCTAAGGGAGAAGTAAAGGCAGAACAAGGTCACGTGAAATTAGGAAACAGAGGCATGAGGCCTGCCTCACCCTGGGCTAACCACACTCTGCTCACATTCACATTTAAGGGATGAGGGAGCAGGAAAGCTGCAAATGTTGCAGGGAATGTGGCTGTTAAACAAGAAACAAATCCTGCCCAGGCACAGACCAGTTCCTGATGCCCCAGAAAGGGCCAGCAGAGCTCAGTAGGGACCCCAGCACAGGGAAAAGTTATTTCATGCTTATGGACATTTCCCTCCTCATCCTCAGCACATAACCCAGGAGCAGGCAGAGGAGAGGGGGGATGCTCTGCTGCCTAATTCTACCCTGCTGCCTCCTTGGGTGCCTTGAGCCCAACTTCAGAAATAAAAATTAGAAGGGGGAAAGAAGGGAAGAGGATAGGAAAATTAATTAAAAAAAAAAAAAAAAAAAAAAAAGACTTTTTTAACCCTGAAAACTTCTGACTGCTGAAATAACACACGCACAGAAGAGATTAAGAGTGATAAACAGCTCAAATAGGGGTGACACACGATGATTCTGCAGCGTGGGAAGCCCACGGTACGGTCAGCGATGGGCAGGGCCGTGGATTGGCGGGGTCCTGCCGCAGCCCCCGGGCTACGACCCGGCCCCAGCCCCCTCCGCTCCTGTCCCGCCGCCCTTCTGCCGTTCGGGGCTCGGCCACGAGGTGGAGGCTTCTGCCCGCGGAGAGCAGCCGGGCTGCCCGCGCAGCGGTCCCGGCCGCTTGCGGAGCCCCCAGCCGCTGTCCCCGTCTCATGGGGGCACCTCGAGGCTGCCCGGTGGAGGGAGTGGGGCCTGGTTTAGGAGCGTGCCCGAAGGTGACCACTGTATCCCCATCCTCCATCCCCAAAGACAGGCCCCTACCGGGGTTTGCTGCAAAAGCCACTTGTTTGACTCAGTGGAAGGCTCGAGCTAACACACAAGAGGGGGCGCTTCTGCCCCTCTCCCCAGCACCACTGTCCCCATCGGGACAATACAGATATGCTGGGCATGCAAGAGGGGGCTGGTGTGGCCAACTCCCCGCAAGATGCTTCTGTCTAGGGCAAAATTGTCAGGAAATTCAGTGAGACATTCCCAGCAAAATGGTGATATTCCCACTTGCAATTATTTTTATTTTCTTCCAGCTGGTTAGTAGGAAAATTGGAGAAAAGTGGTCTTGGGTGGTGCTTGCTATTCCTATGCCTCTTCACCGAGATAAATTGGAGCAACAATGCCTGGCTTTTGCCACACAGGTCAGAGCAAGCAGGAAAATGCTCCAAAGTCCCATTTGAATCATCATTTTTCTGAGAGGAGAGAAGAAAAACAAGAAAAAAGGACCTGCTCTCTGTATGATTTGGAAGTTGCTGGTCCTTCCAGGGAAAATGGATTTCCCTTTCCTGTATGCTGCTGCAAGTGCAGACATCATGTTGCCTTGTCGAGGCGCTTGGGTCTCAGGATGCCCAATTTCCCATGGATGCTCAAGCTGGGGTGGTGCTGGGGAGGCATCCCACTGATTTATAGAGTAGTTACATCCATGAAAAGGGTGAGAATGAAGCACTTTAACTTTCCAACCTCTTTCAGTAGGCAGAAGCCAATGGCATTAACATTCGCTGGCATGACGCATCATCCCACTCCCTCACATATGGGACTCAAAGGGACAGTGCAGGGAGAAACACCCATTGTCCCCCCAAGCAGAGCCACCCCACCCTTTGTGTGGGGAAGGGTGCCGTTGTGGCCCTGTGGTGGAGGTGATTAATTAGCAGTGCAGTGGCAGCAAACATGTGTCGGCTTCCGCATCTGCCCCTCGACAGCAGGGCGGCATAAGCAAGGTGTCACCACTTTCCTGCTCACCTCCTTCCCCGACGTGATCGGCTGCGACATCTGCACCAGCTGCTCTGAGAGGCAAAGCCACCGGCCAGTCCCTGCCCAGAACCCTGACTGCAGGCAGCGCCTGCCATGGCATTATGTGGGTAGCTGGAAGTGCATCTCCATGGTCAGCTGTGGGGTCAGGAGCAGCAAGCAGTGACACTTACGTGTCCCTCCCAGTGCGCCCCTTACACCATATTAGGAGAGGAGCAGAGCCAGGTGAGCAGCAGCCATTCTGCATCCCAGTTTACGAACCTTTGGATGTCAGAGGAGTTTGGTAACACACTGGTTTCTCATGCTGCATTAGTGATTAATATAAATGTTAATAGCATGCTGGGGGTGATTGGCTCAGCAAAGCTGTCTGCAGCTGTGGTTAGGTGGGGTGGGATGATGAAGAGTGTTTGGAGCCTTTTAGCCCATGCTCTGCAAGCAGAGAGATGGCTGGCACACGCTGTGCTGTACCGGTAACTAGCATTCAACCAGACACAGCTTATTATCCTTAAGAAAATTTTAAGGAACTGATGGGATAAGTCCTGATTTCGTTATCCCCATGCAAGTTCCTTTGTTGGATGCACTGGGATTTCACCACCCTTGGGCATATCCTATGAAATCCCATTCTTCCCCAAGCAGACCCAAAGTGGAAAAAAAAACCCCTAATTAAGCATCATTCCCTAATTTCCTGAATCAGGTCTCAGAAACGGCTTTCCACAAGCTCCACAAGCAAGGGAGCTGCCATTCCCTGGCTCAGCCTCCCAATCAGGAGCCCTCCCCACTGCAGAAGCCCTCATCACATCCCTCCTTTGCCTGCCTATTTTCACAAAACTTGGAGGAACTTAATTATCTTTGAGATTTCTCCCCTTGTCAAACCAGGCTGCAACGGGCCAGAAACCTTCCAGAGATGTAACAGGGATGGACAGGCAGTGAGCACAGGAGCACCATCTCCTCCACAAGCAAGGTCAAAACCATACCTCCCTCCCACCAAAGCCCTGGACTAAACCAAAGCGCAAGCGCATCGTGATTCCTTTCTGACTCACCGCTCCCGTAGCCACAAGTGGGAATTGGGAGGATGAAGAGGCAAGAGCTGCTGGTGCTGGCCGTCAAGCAGCGGGCCAGTAATAACCTCATTACTGAGGAGATGCTGAGGAGGAGCAGGGGCAGATGCCGTCCTTCTGCCGCCCGCATGCCACCAGCAGCTTGCGGAGCCAGTAAGTTGTCAGCCCATCTCCTGCCTCTCACCTTGCTTCTCATTAGCTCCCCACTGCGCTGCCGTGTGGGCAGATGGGCAGGTCCCATGCTCTCCTGCCGTTGCCGCGCTTGGGGGGTGCCAGAGAGCATCGGCTTCTGCACCGCTCCCCGCACATCCACTGGTCTCCACTGTAAGGCAGAGATGCTCTGCCCAGGGCTGGGGGGGGGGGGCATGGCTGCTCCACATCGTGTTTCCCAGCTTGTAGAGGGGTGGCAGCGCTCATCAGCTACCTGGCTGAGGCAACTCCGCTGCGTCCTGGCATTCAGTGTCTCAGTCAGGAGGATTGAGCAGGAGGCAGAAAAGCTCTTACAGTTCTGTGCAGTGCAGCAGCCTCAGCGGTTGTTGCAGGGCCAAGATGTTCAAAGCACACAGGCAGCTTTATCCAGCATAAGGCAGCCAGGCCCATGTCCTGGGATGAGGAGACATCTCACTGTGAGACAGCCTGGTGCTGAGATTTGGTTGCCCAAGGGTGCTGTGCACAAGAAGTCATCTTAGAAACCAAGAGTACTTTAAGAAAGTCCCAACCCTTATCACATTCAGGATATGTTCTCTGCCCGAGCAAAGGAGAGACATCCTCCAGCAACAGCAGCCAGAGCTTGGGGATAAAGCCTGGGCAGCCCCGAAGGCAGGAGGGGCACCAAGAGAAACATGAGCCTAAGCCAGGTGCCACCAGCAAGGACCAAGCCAGAGAGGAGGAGCACAAGCAGAGGTAAAGGGCTGTGAGGCCAGTTGGTCATTTCATCCCAGATCCCACCTCCAGGAAAGTGGTTCCTACACACCACACCAGTGTCCCGCATAGCACCCTGTCTTTCCGGGGTGAGAGGCATATCTCCTGGGGACACAAGCCTATGGTTTTCACAAAGCAAAGTAAAAGCCCCTGCATTTATCCATAATGAGCATTGCTTACAGAATAGATGGGCATTCCCAGCCAGAAATGTGTTATCCAACAGTACTACAACAGATGTAGTACTGTAGAGCCTCTTGAGAGCAAGGGCTCTACCCATTTATGAAGTATTAAATTGCACCAGCAAGATCACCACCAGTTGCGGCTTCTGCTCCTCACATTCTTATGGGATTGCTGCTCAACACTGGTTGAGTCCTGGGCTCCCAATACCATGGCATGACCCACTGCAGTTGCTCTGCCAAGGTGACAGTGCAAGACCTCCACACCCATGTGCCATGAGAACAACAACTTGCAGAAAGCGCGGATGTTCTGCCCAAGCACCCCACGGTGCTTTCTTCACTACCATTGAGGATTTGCTCTGGTGATCTGAAAGAAAAGTGCTGAGCAGCCCCTGAACAGAAGGGAGTGCAAGAGAGAGATGGTGGAGCCACATCACCATGGGAGGAGACAATCCCATGTGTTATCCAAGTGCCCAAAGCCTGATCAATTTTATCATGCTCACGATATTCAGCCACTTGATACCACCGTAGGTCTTGGCTAGCGAGCACCACCTGGATCAGAAGCACCAAAATACTGAAATTAAGGTGTTGAAGGGAGAATAGGGGGACCCCTCCACACCCTTGCATTCTGCCAGTCTTCCCACTTTCTCTCCTGTACCCAGCTTTTTCTGACAGTTCTTACCAGAAAGGATCAGTCCTCTTTCCAGCTACAACAATTTCCCCCTCCCTGTGGGGGATTTATTTTGCTCCTGCTGCAGCAACCCACAGAGCCCAGCCCAGCTTCCCCAGGCTCCTGCATCCCACCTGGCCATGCTGGGGACTGGACCCTCTCTTCCTGCAGCCATAGCCATGGCTGCAGCACAGAGCGGAGGCCCAAGCCAGGCATTCTCCAGCTAAGTTTTGCCTAAAGCAGCATCCAAGCTCACCACATATGAGCCCTCCCAGTTGTCCTAAAACAAACTAGGACGCTTCTGCACTGAAACCACAGGTGCCCCAATAGCAGCCATCTGCCAAGCTGTGGCCATTCACATCAGGGGAGAACCTGGCCGCAGACATAGGTTCTTTTTCTCTTGTTGTCATGCACCTGGATAAAGTCAGAGAGCCTTTTTTGGTGGAGCAGCACAAATGCTCCCTTGGTGCCCTCCAATTCCCCCACATCCAGCCTGCAAAGCAAGTTTAGACTCACTAGCCCTTCATCTCCCACAGGCTACTGCAGGGATGCCCAAAGCACCAGCAGAGCTTAGAAAACACCTCCACCCAAGAGCCACCACATTTATTGAAGTACTCAACCAGCAGAGGTGAGGAGTAGGGGGCAGTGAGCCCCAAGTCAGTCCAAGGGCCAGAGACTCAAACAAGCAGCATTTCCACACTAACTGGGGTAGAATGAGGCTTCCACCCCCCTCTCTTTTTGTCCACATGGGCTGCTATGCAAGAGAAGGAGCTTTAAAGGCATGCTGTACCTGTGTGAAGCAGAGGGGGTAGAGGCGTGTGTGCAAGCGTACAGAGCTATTAATTAAAATTGCTCAGTCAGATGCTATAGAGAGATTAGTTGTCACATTGTGTTAATGGCAAGCTTGGCAACACCGCGAGAAGGGGCAGGACTGCCTGCCGTCCCCTCAGCTGTTCAAGTGCCACGCTTATACCCAGCCAGAATGACTAATTGGCAGGTTTTGTCGAACAGAAGCCCCCTTGTTATTGGGAAAAGATCAGTGCCTTAATGAAGGAGAGGGAGAAAGGAGACACGCAGGTACAAAGCTGCTACAGCCACCTCTGAATTGGAGGTCCCATAGGGAGGGACAGCTGTGGTGCCATCCTCATGGCAAAGGGGCACCAGGAGGCTGGAAAACCCCAGGGCCATGGGATGGCTCAGCACCAGGTTCTTCACCAGTGCTGCAAACCCTGGGTCACCCCTAGAGCTGGGCCCCAGTGAAGAGGTGAAAAGTTCTCCCTGGATCCCCCAACTGCAGGGATGAGCACAGAGCAGGACTCCCCTCTCTGCAGCTCATCTTCCTCAGCAGGGAGCTTTCTCCTTGGTTTTGTTCCCTGTCTCCTTTTTCTTGCTACAAGGAGGAAGGGAGCACAGAAAAAGGCTTGAGGAAGTTCCCAAATGGCAGCTCCAGGGGACCATTGTGGTCTTGGTCAATGGAAAATAGTGTAGGCCGGACAAGCACAGAGCTCACCCTGCCTTGCATCAGGGCATGGGGTAGAAGCACACCAGGTGCCTGTTACAGCTGTCATTTCTCCCCTTCTTCCCCATTGAGGTCTCCTTCCAAATTTCTACACCCAAATTTAACTCCTCCTTGGCACAGGAAGAGCTCCTAATCTGAGCCATCTGTCCCCTCAACACCAACTACAGAGAAGTGCTGAGCTCCATGTGTGGGTACAACCCTACATAGGTGTTGGTGAGGCAGAAAAGCAAAGATGTTTGGTATTAGCATCACAACCTTCACAAGGCTCAGGTGCAGTGGACAATGTTACTGCCCTCTGATGAACAGACCTACCTCCAAGCAAGAAACATCGGGATGCTGCCACAGGGCAGCAGGGCTTTTCTTCCACCAGCACTAGTTTGAGAAACCCTAGAGAAGTGAGCCTTGTGTTAGGAGTATTAGCAATTTCCCAAGTTGACATGCCTCAAGCTGTAACCCTCCAATTGTCATAGGTAAAGAGAGATGAAGCCAAGCTGCTGCTGAGCAAGGTCAGCCACGCTGTGTCTGCAGTGGGAAGGTGACTTCCATCCCATGGAGGTGTGGCACAGGGTGGAGAGGACTCTCATCCCCCAGGTAGCTCTTCAGGCCAACAGCATCTTACCGTGCCAGGCCATAAAGTCATGGGGGTGCCTAGAGTTCATCACTAACCCTGGGTGAGAGGCAGCTTTCCACTTGAACAGAATGTCATGGCTCTGTGGCAAGATGTTCAGGCAAATTGTGTGAGGATGAAAGCTGTGATTTCTTCACAGCAGCTAGTCTAAAGCTGAAGTTGACATGAATTGAACTTAAAACCATAGCCAGGTAGAGTCATTTCAGCCCGAATCTGAGCTCTGTGCTGTCATACCTGCTTAGTGCTACCCAGCTAGGTTATCTTGAAATAAGCTCAATTATATCTACCCTCCAGCCATCAGAAACCTCAACTGAGTTCAGCCATGACTGCAACCTGACCATTTCACTCAGCCTCCAAGCTCTCTGTATATGAAGATGAGGCAGAGAGGTCACCACCAACACCCTTTGCTCCCTGAGGCCTTGAGGTCAGATTTGGGTAGGGCTATATGGTAGCTGGAGATCCAAAAACGCCCATAACACTAGCATCATTCACACCTTCAAACAGCCTGGCCCTAAACAGTTTCTGGGAGGTCACTGCATAATGCCTATACACAGCCCTGCAAGTCATCCCCCTCAGCCCCAGGGTCTACTTGCAGATGACCAATCAACCTGGTGTGCTATTCCTTAGCACTGCTCCAAGACAGTTCACAGCAGAATACATACCTTGTCCATGTACTTTCACCTACTGCTAATTTCCTACTATTTTACTTCTTTTTCCCTTAACTTTACCCTTTCACAAGTCCTTACCGAGCAAATTTCTGCAAGTTGTTTATTACCTGTCAGCAGAGACAGTAAGGGAGCATGTCATGAAAACTTTGTTTCCTTTGCAACTCAGACTTCTGCTAACTTAATCTTTTGTTCCCAAGTTGTCATACTGACCTGAGTAGACCCCAAAAGCATTGCATTAGACTAGAAAAAAGGGTTTTTTCTTTTGTTCTCTGCTTCTGACTTCAAGTCATGCCCTGCCATCTCCTGTGCAGCAGTTACTCGTCACAGAAGACACTTTGTTCATGTGTTTGAGGCCAAGTTCTAATCACTAAATGTAATAGGGCAAGATGAGTGATAGAGTGACACAATTAATTTCCATGTTCCCACTAGTAACATTGATTTTAGGGCATTCAGTCTTTACAAGTCACTGAATGCAAGGGAAAACTTGGCTCTGATCTTTTCAGTAAAGGTCAAAAGGGTGCTCAGATCTCTGTACAGGAGCTCAACTTTTCAAATGCCCTTCAGGGTTTTGAAGTCTGCCCTGCTCATGAATCTAGGAATTGCCTCTGATTGCATTTGCTGAGGAAGGACCAGAGGAGAGGGTAATGTTGACGCATCTACAGTACTACTTGAACACTCAAAACCTTCCCGAGTCTGTCCATCTATAGAGCACATGTAGAGGCTTGGCGCCACTGGCTACCGATCTTATAAAGACTGGCTCTA
Organism: Psilopsiagon aymara; assembly: GCA_024733675.1. Taxonomy (NCBI): domain Eukaryota; kingdom Metazoa; phylum Chordata; class Aves; order Psittaciformes; family Psittacidae; genus Psilopsiagon; species Psilopsiagon aymara. The sequence goes on from JANRGW010042105.1 coordinate 25,692, forward strand.
GTGGTCAATCATTTCCCATCTTGGTCTAACAAGGAGCTGATGGTGGTCAGCTCTGATTTGTTCCTGCTGTGTAGCCCTTACAGTGCACCACCAGCTCTCACTAGCAGGATATTTACCCTTACCATCCCAACTGAAGGACACAAGTCCCATGACACCAGTCATGACCAATCAGCTAGTGGATGAATGTGAGACAGTTCTCACCTGGCCTTTACACTGCTGGAAGATGCTCAGAAATGAACTAGTCAGGAGTAGTCTGTTCTAGCCTTGCTTATGGCGAAACTGGTGGAGTCCTGGCTTATGGTTTGGGGTCTTCAGTTTGGAATGTGGCCCAATTTTTCTCCAGGCAGAGAACTCCCCAGTACTATGAAGCTCAGTGAGAGGGTGGCAGATGTAAAGTGCTGTTTAAGCAGCCTATGGAGGCTGGTTTCATGCTTCAAGTGAGAGTATCCCAGCTTCAAAAAAACTGAGGACAGTGAAACAACTAAGGATCACACAGTTTACATCCTCAGCCTCTCTGAGGGGAACTCTGGTGTCTGACTCACTCTCCCCACACAGACAGTGTGATTTGTGTGTGCATCTTCTCCCTCCATGACACTTTTTTGAAAGCAAGAGGACCCCAAGTGAAGAAACCAGAATGGTTAGACCCACAAACAGGTTGAATCCAGTGACAAATGGAGAAGCAGATTATTTTCAGATCCAGCCTGGATCCCTTCTTGAAGCACCCATCACAAGTTGCTGGCCTTATCAATCTGCTGGCCAAGAATGTATCCCCTCATGCATCCATCCCTAAGGATTCTCCTGGACTCCATACCCCCCACTAAACTTTCCCTGTGCCCAGGCTGCCCAGTCCTGCCCCATCCTTTCCACCCCTCCTCCATGCCCTGCTATCAAACAATACCCATCCTAAGAAAACCACCTCACAAGCAGGTGAGCAACCGCAACAAAGCGGCCCTGCTATGCGTGGCATCTCTGCTCACAAGCCAAGCTGGGAGATTCACCTGTGCAGCCCAGACAGTGAAGAATTGTTTGGAGCAAAACACTGTGCAATCAAGTGGAGATAGCAGAGGCAATGGGGTCAGGCAGGCTGCCTGGGGCATCTTTCATCTCCGACTTTGGGAGGTGGGGTGTAAAGTGCGTGCTGGCTGGGCCTAAGGAGGGCTCAAAGGCAGCCTTGTTCTGCCAGCTATCTGCCATCTCTCTGATGTCACACGTTTCATTTGGGCAGCTCACTTCAAAGGCCCCCTTCTTGCGCCTACTCCCTCCCTCCCCTCACCCCTTTCTCTTCTGGGCTTGTATTTTGCTATTGGAAGGATAATAGACCAACTTCCAAAAAAAAAAAAAAATCAAAACCCCAGACATTTTGCTGTACAATAAAAAAACATCAAAGACGCTTAAAGAGCAGCTGCCCAAGGTAGCCCAGTTCAAGCAGGGTAGGGCTAGGATAACCCCCTATAAACCAAGGTCTGTCTCTCTCTCTCTCACAAATCTCTCCAAGCAGCAGAAAATTTGGACCTGGCTCCCCCAGCACCCCAAATCTTTCTCCATTGGCAAGGCGCTCCTCCTTGTATCTGCATCCATCATATGTTTGCTACAGGGACTGCTGTGTCCCAGCTCCTGCTAGCTACATGTGCAGCTCCAAGCAGAGGTCCAGTCTTCGCTAGAGTATAAGGCAACTGTAAAGCCCACCTTGAACCACATAAAACACCACCTTGGCATACCTATGGAAGTGGGGTACACAGCATCCACATCCACAGTGCTTGCTGGGTTCCTTGAGGTACATCCTGCAGGCAGGAGGCCAAAATACCAGCTACGACATGTTGGCCATGCCAAGACATCTTGCTCAGCTGCAGACTTCTGTTGGACAACTCTATTTTTGCCAAGCTACAGAAACTCATCCAACACTGCACAAGAGAAAGATGGCATTTCAAAAGACTAATGAAACTCTGGATGCAAGTTGCCTACTGGGACAACACACATCGCAGTAAGAGAAACCTAAAGAGCAGAACACATTCAGATACAGTTAGAAAGATCCTGGCCAAAAGCCATTTCCTGTTTTTGTCCTAAGCATGCAAAACTCATGTGCCCTCAATGAAGTGGTAGGTAACTTCATTTTTTTGAGTTCAGCAAAGGCAGTTTTAAGCTTTTTCCCCCACAACTGGAAGCTATACAGCATAGCAAATATCTTCCTGGGCATTCCATGCTTCCAGAAGCTGAGAACTTCAAAGGTGATAAAAGCTGTGGGAGGCGTGCTGGTACTCACCAGGGATCCTGGAGACAAGGTGTTTGAGTTGCATCACCATACAGTGACCCACACCAGCGCACCCACTGTCATGCACCACCTCCTTCACATGGCAGCCACCTCACTATGTGGACATTTGACATCTATTCTTTGGCTCACCTCTACACTGATGTTTCAGTTTTGGTGACAGTAGTAGGAAAAGGTGCATCAAAACTCACATAGATGCAAAACTCAGTATAAGGAATTAAAAATAAATCACAAAGGCAGAAATTAGACCCACCAGCCTCCTGACCCTTACTGAACTGCAGGCCATCTATAGATCAAGCCAAGCCTCCCTAGAGGGCAGCTCACAGCTTGTCTCACCTGAGTGATGCTTTGATCCTGGCCATCAGACTGCACAGACAGCAGCCCCTGAGGGCTCACCCAATCTGAAATCACCCTGGCTTTTGCTCATATGCCAACACCCTTCGCTGGACAGGCAGGAGTCAAGATGTGCTGCTGCTACTCCTCTGCCTGGAGCCTGCTGGGGGACCTTCAGCCCCAATCCTTCTCTCAGAAGCACCTCATCCCATGGGGAGAGGGGATGCAATCTGCCCTGAGAAAGTAATTTTAAGGCCTTGGGAAACATAATGTCAGAAAACCCTACAGATCATTTCTTAATTCTGACAGCTTGGAGAGAGGTGGAGGTACCCTGAGTACCAGCCACATAAACAACAGCCTTTGCTCCTCAACCCAAGCATCCACAGGAGGATTTAAGGGGCTCACACAATTCACTGGCAGGTATTAAAAGTTCACTGGAGCTGTAATAGCCATCCTTCAGCCCGCTGCTAATCCATTTTGACAGAAACTTTGAAGAAGCTGAAGCATGTTAAATAGTTCTGGAGTTTAAGTGCATCTTTAAGATGCAAGGAGGGTGTTTTAAAGTAAAGGCTGTTTTCCTTGGACCTCTGACCAAAAACCCAAGGGCCAGGCTCAGGTTTTCACTCCATAAACTGCTTCTCTTCTGGAGGAGATGAAGGAGAGATGCCTTTATAAAAAGCACTGTCACTCAGACAGCACCAAGCAACACCCTGAGCACCCAGTGGGCTCTCTGGCAGGTAGCTGGCATGCAGGCAGCAGTGCACAATAGCAGCTCTGTGCACTTGCCCAGTCGCCTGTGCCCCAGAAGGTGGGGGCAGCACACCAGAGGGGTGCTCACAGGGACCATCTGATGCACCTGCGCTCACCTTGGAGTCAAGAATGCAAATAATTCACATCTGCAAATCCTGGGAAACCCATTAACACTGAAACTGGATCCATTCACCCTGCAAGGGAAGTGTGCCCTTGTGTCACTGTGGTTTTGAGGACAGTTTTATTGGTTGGCTATCACAGAGGCCTCAGTCTGGGCTGCGTCATGCAGGTGGTGTGTTGAGAGTAGTATTTTGTGTCCTCCAATCCATGGATGTTAACAGACAGGATAACCAGGTGCACCCTCCTGAGAAAAACATCTTGGAGTGTCTCTCCCCAGACACACAGCCTGCTGCATGAGTGGCACACTAATTACCCACCAGCGTGCAGTGCACCAAAACCACAGCTCAGAATAATAGGGCTGCTAACTGTCCAGCAGTGAACAGTTTCCCATCACTGACAAAAGTGAAGCTTCCAGGTACACTGTAGGTTTTATTAGGGACCTGCAGCTGAGACGCCACATTCAGTGGGTTCCTGCACCAGCAGGGCTGCAAACACATTGCAGAAGCAAATTTGTATGTGTTGAATATTCCCTGCAGTTGGTTTGCTCTGTACCAGATGGCAAATTTTCATCTCCATATTTCACTGTTCTATTTCCCACGGACCTCCCAAGAATTTTGCCTTCTAGCTAAAGGTCCTGCTCCGTCCTGAAGCACCCCATGCAACAGAAAACCCCACCGGGATCAGTTATCACATTAGGGCAACTCAAGACAGCACCAAAGAAAGAAGTTTGCACACTGTTAAACTCTCAGTGAGAGCCTCCAAAGGACTCTTTCAGCCTCACATTCACTAGAACTTGCTGCCAAAGAGGGGTGGAGAGCAAGACATTTAGCTAGATAGAAGGTTGAAGGACTTTCTGTTATGACCTGCCACGACACTATCCACCTGGTTGAGAGGTCAAAAAACAACAGCATAACCCTAGCCCATTTTGGCCAGATGTCCCAACAGAGGGAAAGAATGAGCCAGTAGTAGCAATGCAACTTTTCCACAACTCCCTCACATCAAGTGTGCTCATGGGTCTCAGCTCAGCTGAGCTAAACTCATGGAGTTCCTCAGGCAGAGAAACCTGTTGGCCAGGACTCGGTAACAACCCAGCTTCCAGAAAGCCTGATCTTCCATGGCTTTGTACATCCCACTGGTGGGCAGCCGCAGCCCCTGTCTCACACCTAAGCTGCAGGTGTAACATAGATAACAGTGCTCACCAATGCAGTTCTTGAAATCCAGTAAGGGCTCATGCTGAGGTCTTTGCATGGAGGTGAAGAGAAGTAGTGGTCAGATGTATAGATCTCTTCAGGGCCTCTCTATGCAAAACCCTCAGAAATCTATGTTTTAGATTATGAAAATTGACAGGAATTGGACAACACCCCCAAAATTATTTTGGCAAGGAGGTGTAGGCCAAGTAACTGTATAAGTCTTACCTGAGCAGAAAAGCAAAGTATAAACATTTGCTGAGAAAGAAAGAAGAGCCATCACTAGCCTTGCTGGGAATGCAGAGCAAGACCTGTAATAGCATCTCAAAAGGGAATACACGTCTCTTGCGGTATAGCACAGTAAACTCAGCACAACATTAAGGATATCACAGCAAGTTATAGCACAGCAGGAGCAGGTAGATGCAGATGAGGTAATCTGCCATAAAGCCCTTGTGCCTTGCAGGGGGCCCACTGACTTCTTCCTTAGGAAGCACCTTGAAACAATCTTGGAGTAATTCACAAACTGGCATTGTAATTTTTTCCCAAGCCCTGCTTCCCCCCGGCATGTTGTCATCATCTTCCCCGGGAGCAGAGTTGCTCCCAAGTAACCAGATCCCCCCCAACCACAAAGCACCTACTGTATTCACCTCGATGTTATCTGGAGGGGCTGGCTGGGTGCATGCAGTCAGGCAGCACCTAAGCTCGGGTGGCCCAGGGCAGTGGGATGAAACAAGACTCTTCCTCCTCCCCCAGCACATCACAGCTTTGAGGCCATCATGGGGAAGACTGAAAATGCATCATCTCCTCTGCTTATTCATATTTCATGGGGAAGCTCTTCCCCACCAGCTCCAGCCCTAGCTAATACACTAGGCACTTCTGTCAACCCCTTCACAGAAGCCAGCACTGCCACAAACATTTGTTAGCTCTTCACGAGCTCCTGGCTGGAGATGAGCTGCTCATATCAACAGCAGATTTGTATTTGAAGAAAAGGAGAAACTAAGCAAGTCAGGGAAGCAGCTGTTAAACTGCAGGAATAATCAATTAGGAAGCAATTTTATCATCTTGAATAAGCTTGCTTGCACTTAAAGTCTTTCTGAAAGAAGTGATTAGCTTTTAATTAATGGAAACTGTAAAGACCAGGAAAGAAGTCAAGCAGATCAGTTTATATGACTATTCCTGAGCATGACACAGGCTATGGGTCCCCCCACTGCTGTCCAACATAATGCAATGCCTTTGAGAGCAGCATCTGCCTTTGGGCATCCTCATGGGTCTAACCGCTCAACAAAGACTCACTGATACTTTTCTCCAGATTCAGTGTCCCTTCCCCATCTCACGTTACCAGGTAACCCAGGTTGATGTGGAAAAGCCACTGGTCAAACACCAGCCATACTATTCTACTTCCCTGCCACTCAGGCTTCCTGATCACCCAACAGTGGAGCTGCTCCTTTTCTCTTAATCCAAAAGAGACTGCCCCATCTTCCCTAACGTCCTGATCCCACCTGCAGCTAACATCTCATTTTTCAGATGAGCTGCTCTGCCGCATTTGCTACTGTCCTTTAACCACTGTGTCCTGCCTGAGCCTTTCACCACGTTTCTAGCTCTTCTACCCCAGCCTTTGTTGAAGAGCTCCTGCAAAGGCATTCTTTGTCCTGTGGGATGAGGCTTGATGTGCCCCAGCCCCCAGGTCATCTGCTGGCAGCACTGGGATGTCACCACTCCTTCCTCACTTCTCCGCCTACTCCAGGAGGAGATAGAGCAGCCAACAGTCAGTTATAGCTTCTGGCATGCTCCAGCTAATCCTTTTGGAAGAGTTTCACCAGCCTCCTCTTCCCAAACTCCCCAAGGTCTCTCCAGTTACTTTCCAAATACCTACATGCACGCGGCTGAAAAGCCAAACCCTGCAAGCCTGGGACACCAGTGCAAAGTTGTCAGGACAACATAATAAGCCACCCAAGTCACAGGTGTTATGCTACATGTCTGGTTCCATGATCTCATGCGTATTTTCCATACGGTCCTTGCCTCATTCAGCAAATGGGTAGTTGCTCAGTTTCCCATCTCCTCCTCACTCCCATGCACAGCCTCAGGGCTCTCTGTGCTTGCAGAGTATTTTGAGCTTGTGTTGAGCGCAGACTTGTTTTCTCACAAATGCTCTCGGGAAAGCACAGAGAAGCCCAAGGCTCCATGGATACCTTCCTTCCCAGCTTCTCCTCTCCAAGGCAGATATTATTGCATCTGTACTGCAACAAACAGAGGAAGAAGGAGAGCCAGAGCTGCTGGGGGCTAGCCAGTTTCAGAATGTTGATCTGAGATACCAAAGCTGAGCTCTCTAGAGCACTAATCTTGTCTGGGCTCTCTAAGAGCCCTAAATAAGACTGGTCAGAAAAGGGTCATTGACTTTTCACCCCACTTGAAGCCATCAAGCTTATAAGGACCCTAGGGCAGCGCTTGCTGAGATTCACCACCAGCTCTCCCTCTCTGTGCCACAGGGTCTGCCTGCCTCCTGCCACGGATTTACTCTGCTCCAAGACCACAATTCAACCCACCAAGCAACCCTCTGAATGAGTCCCCTGTTCTCAGGGTCATCGGAGGAGAAATCTGATCTCCCCTCTGAAGCAGCGGCTCAGAGGGCCTGAGGCAGTGGGAATCTGGTGTTCTTCACCAAAAATGCTGTCGGTATTTGATCACTTGGAGTGTTTTGACATGGTTTGCAGTTGGATACGCTTGTCCCTAGCCTGTGAACTTATACATGTCAATCAAGCAAGCACGTCAGCCTCCACATCAGTGTTTAGAAGATCTACAACTGACAAGATAACCTTTTCATGACCAATACATTGCCACTCAGAGGAATGGAAACAAGAATTTGGCCTGATCTCCAACAAGATAGGAAACCCTTATTCACCTTTTTACACCTGAAGAGCTTCTAACCCTTTTCCTGCTTTTCCATGGCAAGTCCTTACCATTTCATAAAGGTGTAGGGTTTTTTTGCTTTGTTTGGGTGTTTTTTGTTTTCAATGAACGTTCCATGCAGATGATTAGCAATGGAAGAAAAGACTTAGAAAATGCAAGTCAGATTTGAACATCTGGTGTTACCCGGGATCTTGCTCACACACTTATTGAAAAGCAAAGGCACTCATCCTCAGTGCTTTGGGCTTTATCATGGTGACAGGACAAGCGTTTTCTAATGATGGGTGACATGTTGTACCAGAACAGCATTAGTGTAGGTATCAGGCATCTGGCAAATTATTTCACTCTGGAAAGGTAACAGGAGCAACCAAATATTGTGATATTTCCCACAAAAAAGCAGCATTTGCCACCTCCTATGTCCAGTTCCAGGTAAAGACTCTGCCTGTGGCTTCCTTGAGGTTTGTGCCTTCTTCATCTCATGCTTGCAGAAAGATGACCCACTGGTGCAGGTACACAAGAAACTCTCTTGCAGGTTCTTCTCATATACAAGTGCTCACATTACACAAGAAAGTAGCCCCCACCCTGCCAGCCTGTAAACACCCTGTGCACCAACAGGCTTAGGAGGTGGCTGTGCACTGGGTTTCACAAATGAATATCCCCATTACACCAAGCTCTTTACTCAGTTTAAGGTATCCTCATGCCTATATCACAGCTGACAGGAGACACCGCAGCTACACTAACTTCACCTAAATGCTGAGCCAGGACTTTTCGAGCAAGGCAAAGATCCAACCCTTCATCTAGACAGCATCTGCTACCAAGATCAGACACTTCCAGGAAGGTTGCTTGCTCCAGCTTCTCTATCTGCGCACTACGAGTCTTCCACAAATACCTGAAAATACCATCAAGATTTAAATCTCCAGATTCAAACCCAGGCAGTATTGGCCAGTACCAGTGTTGAGTCTCACTCCAGTTTGCATCTGCCAAAAGCTCCTGTATGACCCATTCACAAAGAGAAAGTTAATTAACACGATATCACTCAGAGCTAGATGCCTATCTGTATCATCTAATCAGTGTCCTCAACTGAAAAGTAATCTCTGACTTGATCTTTCCTTGGCCACCAAACAGTGCCTGAACAGAGGAAGCTTTGTTTTGAGCCCCTAGAGACACAGTGGTCAGCTCCCAGCACTTTCCTGGCATTGTCCTTGTATTGGAGAGCAAGGTAGAACCTGTTCTCATGTCAGACCTTGTTCTTTTCTTCCTGGTTTTGACAAGAAGGTATCATTTGTCCTAGGGAGTTCCTTCACAGGCCAAGAGTGGGCTCAGACATGGAGCACAATAAGGTAAAGCAGCACCATGAGAGTACATCCCAGGGAGTTCAGTCCTGAGCATAGCAAACCCAAAACCCACCCAGCATGACAAGAAGTCATCTGCCATGCAGTGACTCCATCACCTGTACAAGATAAGGTCCAGCCAGTATTTCTTTGGCAGGATCCATCCACACCCTGAAATACAGCACATCAGAATATGAAATCCAGATGACATGAGGACCTACATCTGCTACTGCATTGTGCAATTGCAAGCTGGACTTGTGTTTAGGCTGTGTCAAGCACACAGGTCAACTTGCAGAAGGAGACAGGTTTAAGACCATAAATTCTGCTGATTTCACTAGACAAAGATCTGCCCTCTTCCACAATACTGATCCTTCCCCAAATTATATACTGCATACAATAACTTTATACATATACACACACACCTTGAGGTACTGTTATTGTAGCATGTCAGTACTTTTTTGCAAGATACTGAAAGTAGATAGCCTGTCTATATGCCATGGGTTTTATGGAGGGTTTGTTTTCTAGGAAGTAATTTTGTAAGTGTAAATTGATAGTTAGGCTGATAGAAAGCCAGATTGATGTAGGTGAACATTTTCCAAATAGGAGATGGCTGTGGGTGGGAAAGACAAGCCTTTTATCTTCAAAAGTTTTTTTAAAAAAAACCCATTTTAAATGTGTTTTAAGAAGCATCCAATTGAGGGAAATTTTTAAGACAATTTTAATAACCGCTAATGAAAACATCTATTTTTTTACTGCAAACCTGGGTGGTGCTAACCCAGGCATTCCCAGCAGCTGAATCCTAACAAATCAGACTGATTTTGGCTTCATGCTCACAGCAGCTCCTGCACACCACACGTAATTCATCTCTCCCAGATGAACTCCCTTTCCACAAGCAAAGCACATCTTCACCTCCAGCCACCAGTGACTATCAGCCTTACCCTGGCTCAAATTCCCTCTGTTCCACTAGCATCTGCCAGCATTGCTCCAATATCACCAAGCCTAGTGACAGAGAAACCTCAAGGTAAAATTTCCCCAACCTGCCCACACCAGAACATGTCCAGCCCTTTACCCTGCTGCTTTGGAGTCCTCCTGCACCAAAATCCCAAAGTAAATTACAGGATTTTGCCTTTTCATGTCATCCACACAGAAGTCAAGTTTGGGGCAAACCAGTCAAGAAAATATGCTTACCCAACATTAAAAAATACTAGCACTTATAACAGGTATCACCCTTGTACTTTGCAAGAGTGAAGTACATACAAATGCTAAAGACTCTAGAAAGAAATTTTCCCAACACATCATTTTCTCTTAGAAAGAGCAAGGGCTTTAGAAACACAGCAAAATTTACACACCTTCCCTGCTGTCCTTCACAAGATCATCACAAATCAGGCCAGGCAGCTTCCCAGGACACATCTTCCCACCTCCTCCCAAAGCAAGGCAACCTGTGAATCCTGCTTTTATAAGGTTTTGCCCTCTCTCCTGAAACACCTTCACTTAATGACTCACTAATTACACCCCAAATGAGCAAACAGGCACAGAAAATGAAGGGAAGACCTTGCACCAAAATAGAGCTTTTTTAGCTCCCCATGGAAAGCCTTCTCCTACACGTCAGACATCTCTCCAGTCTTCTTGCTGTGTTTTTTCAGCTCATGTTTGAGGCAACAGAGGCCAGATGAGGGCTCAGAGGTGTTTTGTAATCACAGTTATTGTTAAGAGAAAATAGAGCCTGTGAAGTGGTTAAAAGTAAGTCCTCATTTTGGGGAGCAAGGGGAAATAACTGCAGGATGACCCAGAATGGAGTTTCAAGCAGTTTGGGTCAGGCAGGCTAATCAGCACCCAGATCCCAAGACATGATTTGGTATCTGGAACAAACTTGGCACTGCTGGGCTGGGGCTGCTTGGGGGTTCTGCAGCAGTTGCTGTTTATAGGGTCAGGTGCTATGATTTTCCTACCCTGAAATAGAACAAACCCCCAAACTAATCCAAGAAATCCAGGCTGTTCCTAGGAAACTACATCTTGCAAAATAAAAATCAAGTTTTATTTAGAGAGTCACACCATTTGAGAATATTTTTTTCTGCAGGTTGGACTTGGGAAATGTTTTATAGCACCGTAACAACAGAGCAGTGACTGATGAGGGGCGGGAAGGGGAACATGTTATTTTGAACACCTCGGACAATGAGTTGTGAATACATACACCAAATTTAGTACCATCAGTACATATTTGCTGAACCTCTCCATCCTGGAATGAGAGAAGCTCCTACTGGAAAACACCTATCCATACTTTTTAGGTAGTCCTAACATGGAATTGCCCATGGCCCTGCCATGGCTGGGTGGTGGTCATGGTGAAGTAACAAACCAGGTGAGAGCACTTATGGACTAACCTGGCCTGCAGAAATGCCTTTCCAGAAAACCCCTCACTGCCACCCCATGAGGGAGCCAGAGGCAGATGTCACCCTCCAGATCCACCAATCTGTCCAGTGGCCACGAAGGACCCGCAGGTCCAGCTTACTCCCAGATCAGGGAACATTTAATATAGGAAACCCAAGGAGCAGAAGCTTCCCCCATGGTCTTGCTATACCCTACCCAACACCTTGCTGACCGTGGAGATGACTCAGACCCTTCCGTCTCTGAGTCAAGGGGACACCCATGCAAGAAAAGACCAGGCTGTTTGGGGTTTTGTTGGGTCTTTTTTCAGAGATTTTTTGTCTTTTTAATTTCATCTTGGCACGTGATTTCTGACAGTGTGTCAGCATCTCCCGCTGGGGTCAGCCATCTCTGGAACCCACTACATTCAGTGTCAGATTGTACGGTGGTGATGAGCCAGTGTTTGAGCCTCACAGTCACTTGCATGTCTTTACAGGTTGTTGCTTACATCATTTGTGAACAGCAGCACAAAAGGACACAACGCATAAAAACAAGAGTGGGGATGAGGTGAGAGTCAGCTGAAGGCTTGACCCTAAGGAGAACTTTCCCCAGGTTCCCATGGCTCCAGCAGCGATGAACACAGGAAGGGAAATGCCTCCTTTCGCCTTTGCCTGAAGGGTGGTGATAAATGCTGCAGGGTTTTCCAGAGCCATGACAGCAGTTCACACTGGTCTAGCACCCACATTTGAGGATACAGGATGGGGTTGCTGGCGGAGGCAGGCTGGGTCCTGCTGTGGGAAGGAGAGAGGTGATGCAGAGAAGCATGGCTGAGCTGTGACAGGCCAGAATGTCCACCAGGTCCAGCAGTGTTGTTCACCTTGCACTAACCCCACACTGAACATGTCCAGTTGGGGAACTGGCCACCATACTGCCCCATCAATCTGCTGGCAGAGGAGCAGGTACTTGGAGCCAGCCCTGCTTTGGGTTTCAATTGCATCTCAAAACCAGTGGGGCAACCTGAGAGCACCAAAAATAACCAACCCCAAAATTCAAACCTATTGCCTGAAATGAACCGATGTTCCTTCCATGCCACTGGGCTTTTGCAACCTAAACATAATGTTTATAAAAAGTAAATTATTTCATCTTATAACTTAAGTGCATTGAGTGTTTCCTTAAATATGGTTCATGCTGAAAATAAAGTTACTTTTGCTGTACAGTAAATTTCTGATAGACTTAGAAATAAACTTTGTTGACACAATCTGGCAGGTGTGGCTGTGTAGGACATCACTCACAGCCACACAGCTCTGCACACACACACACACACACACACATACACACACACACAGAGCCCCGTCCACAGGGATGGGGGTGATGTTAGGGGTTTCTAGCTTTCTATATTCACATGGGAACATCTATCTTAAAAGTCCCTGTGTTTAAACAGTGAGTGCTCAAGCTGGTTGAGGGAACAGAGGGAAAGCCCTGAAGTGAAATTTTCCCCTTGTTTCTCCAAGGCAGCTTTTCAAATTTCAAAGCCTGGCTGATGCTGCAGGCTCTCCCCATGAAGATCAGCAATTCCCTCTTTCTGCCGTTCAGACCGAAGGTGATGCGGAGGGAATACGGCACAGGGACACTCCCACAGGAGCATTCCCCTCCCCCTGCCTTTCCTCCTGCTGAAACAAGAAGTTTGGTTCCCCGTTTGAAATTTGAAAATCCATCAGCCAGCTGCAACAACCACTCCTATCCCTAATCCTAGGCTCCTAAGGAAACATGAAACTATGCAACCCATAACTGAACTCGCTCCTCGGGAATCCCAAGCTACAACATATTGTTTGACAGCATCTCAGCAGTGTCACTTTTCCCTCCCTCCCAACCCCAGGGGCTCTTCAGCCCCTCCTGGAGCAGTGCAGCAGTGGTGGCTGCCCTGTGCTGGGGCCCACGTCATGCTCAGGAGGTGAAGTAGGAGTTCTGCATGGAGTAGAGGTGGTCGATGGGATTCCCCACTCGTGCCTGGAGTGGCCCCGCATCCGTTGTGGTGAGGAAGCAGTCACCCAGGTTGCTCAGTGAGGTATCATCGCTATCCAAGTCGTGGAAAAGGGGCTCAGCACCTTGGGAAACAGGGAAGGAGCAGAAGGGCTTCAGAGTCTGCTTTCTCCTCCAGCACAATGGCTGGTACCCCCAGCTTTTGCAGTGTAAGGTTTTAGATGTGAGGGGACCGTCATCTTCCAGAATCACTGCATCCCCATACACGTCTCCACTACAAAGCCCCCCACCAAAGCCCAGCATCTCTGTGAAGGGCAGAAGGCAAGAGGCAAACCCCAAAGCCTTACCATAGGGGTGCATGTGGTCTCCAGGCATCTGCGGCGGAGTAAGCCCTTGCCGAAAAGGGTCAGAGCCGTAGACACTTTGCTCCATGCCCAGCAGCTGCTGGGGTGGAGGCAGAGTGGTGTAGTGGTTCAGCATTCCCTCCAGCCCTGTGCTTCCACTGCCATTGGTCTGGCCTGGAGGATAACAGCAAGTTGTCAATGCAGTCGGGCTGCTGCTTTTTGGGGGCCCCAGCTCCCTTGGGAAGCCCAGATTGGTCTGGGAAATAGGGAGATTCTGAATGAAAGTTGAACTGGATGTGAGGGGGTACCTGAGCTCAGGCGCTGTGTGTTTTGTTGATCTTGCTGCTGCTGCTGCTGCCTCCTGGCAAGCTTCTTCATCTGGGTGGGAAGAATGGGAAAACCAGGGTGAAATCATGCCCTGGTCAAAGTGAGGAGGGAGGCTACCCCTTGTACCCACCTTTGCTCGCTGGTTCTGGAACCAGACCTGTACCACACGGACACTCAATCCCGTCTCGGCTGCCAGTGTCTCACGAACCTTAGAGGAAGGAATGACAGCAGCATCTGAGCCCACTCTGCCTTTCAGGAGGACTTTAGGAGCAAACAGAGGAGCCAGGACCAGCCTTTGCTCAGCATCCAGGACATCCCCAGGAGATGAAGGCAGGTGAGCATGGGTCCTTCTCCCCTTACCTTCCTGCAGGGCTTGGAGGAGACCTCAAACGATGCCTTGAATGCCCTCCGCTGCTGTGTAGTCAGGATTGTCCGTGGCCGCTTGGGACGCTTGTGATCCTTCCCATCCTCAGCACCCTTCCCTGAGGTTTGGCCCAGTTTGCAAATGCTGTCCTCATCATCACTTTTGCCTAAGAGGGGGGAAAAAGAAGCAGGTCCTTTACAGACAACAGGCCATGCACTCCATTTTCCAGCATGTTCAAAAATATCTGGGGGACCTAAGCCGGTGTTGGTGGGAATCTTCCTGTGAATGTGTGAGAGGAGCTGAGGTTTGAGGCTGGCTTCCCTAAAGCAGCTCAGAAAGGGTGAGAGCTGCTGTGACTCATAGTTTGGGGGTGCTCAGCCAGCCAATGTGCTTTTGGGTTCTTCTTTTCCCCAACAGTCTGAGTAGCTGCAATGTGAAATCCTAGGACGCCCGATTTTCCCTCCATCAGACCCAAATCCCTGCCTGCTCTACAGCTGGTGACTAGGCCTATATATTCCCCTTTCCATGGAGTTTTAATTCTCTCTAGACAGAAGCTCAGGCTGCTTCAAGCCTTACCCCTCAGGTACTCACTGCAATGTGCTGCTCCATTGCATTCCCAGGCACTGGTGTGTATCTCCCTGCTGCTCTCCACCGTGCAGGGCTGCAAGACGTTTGGACAGAAGCTGCCACAGGAAGGCATCTTACCAGCCCTCTTCATTTTCTGCATCACCACCATGTTGATGGCCTCACATGCTCAGCCATTGTGGGACGGCTGTAATGCAAGTCCTTCCCACTCACAAGCTGTAATTCACTTATAGCCTTTCCAAGGAAGTTCTTCCCCCATCCATTCAGGAATTGATAACAGAACTGAGGTGCTGGTTTGATGCAGATGCAGGCTGCAAGGCTGTGCTTCACCCAAGTCCTGTCCCAAGGCTGCTATGCCTCTGAGAGATGGGGAGGCATCAGGGGGTTGTAAGCCTAGCTCATAGTAATTCATGCCAAGAGCAGGTCAGGCTGAACCTCATAGCAAGACCTAATCATGGATCAGACACATCAGAAAAGCATAAATCCAGTGGCAGCCCAGTTGGGAATAGGGGATGACAGGAGCAGCTCCACAGGGCAAGGTGAGGCAGTGATTCCAGTGCAGGAGCAAGGATTCTCTAAGGTAACAGTTACCTCTTCCCTCCTGCTTCTGGGCTCCCCAGCTGATACAGAGACCTTCCCTGTGGCAAGGGCTCGGTGTGCTGGGGCAGGGAGAGATCTTCACGCTGGCAGTCCCCAAACAGCCTGGAGCTAGGTGCTGGCCCCGAGGAGACAAAGCCTGGCTGCTGCTGTGAGCTCCCTGCACACCCACGGTGCACCCATGGCAGCAGTGGCAATGGGAAAGGCAAACTGCTGTTTTCTTGCATGTCCCAACACAAGGGACATATCAACACAGTGGGTCTGAGAAGCCCAGTGCTAGGGAAGCAGGGTGTGGAGTCTGATGGCTAATGGGCTGAGCGGTGGCTGCCACTGCCTGCTCAGCGCCAGCACAAACAGGGTCTACTCTGCCAAACTGCCTGCTTTCCTGAAACCTGAAGGAACTTAATTTTGTAGGAAGGGTGAGAGTTTTACAAATCCTGGGAGGAGGACTATCAACTAATGGAGATATTTCAGTGCCTGAACCCCTTTACATCCTAATGGGAGGCAAGTGCCCCAATCCCCCTCCAGTTTGTGAGGGGCAGAGCCCAGCGGGAGGGAGCTAGAGGCTCACGGACACCATCAAGCAAATGATGCTCAAAACCAATGCCAAGGGGAAAACCCTCTTGGAGCAGCCCTCCAAAGCCCTGCCCCCCACACAACACCTGCTCCACAAATCCCTCCCAGTGTCAAAGGGAAAGAAGGAAAAGTGAAGCCGGATTTGGCAGGGTATTACTTTTAATTAACTCTCCCTTTCAAGCCTTTCCCCACCAAGGAGGGGGGAGAAATTAATGAGTGTCTGGGGCTGCCCCTGACGTCACCTGGGAAGGGGCCGGGGCAATGGGTATTGTGCAGCATGCCCTTGGTCCGACCCGCCAAGCCCGCATCCCGCCGCCAGGGCCAGGACATTCCTCACTTGGGAGGATTTAGGGAGAGGAGAAACGTTAGGACGCTTTTAATTGGAAAGTGGGGTCCTCTTTCAGAGGGGCTTGTTTACTTAGGCTGGGCAGCGGAGGCTCAGGGGAGGAGGTAATTGAAGTGAGGGTCTGGGAGATTACAGACAACATATGGCTCGCTTTTTATCTGTGCTTTCTCATAAAGTGGCCTTTGGTGCGCGGCGGCTGGGGGAGGGAGGACGGGGGTCTTCAAAGCAGCAAAAGGGAGACAGGAGAGAGCCTGGACAAGCACATCGCACACTGCTGGAGAAGGGCATCTGGGACCAGTGCCAGAGTGGAGACACCCCCTCTGCATACCCCGGCGTGGTGGTGGCGTCCCCAGGAGGGATGTAGCAGGAGGGAGCAAAGCCACCCCATGGTGGGCATCTATGTGGGATGTGCACTTGGGCTGGCCTCCACTAAGCCACCATTCTAAAGCCACACAACATCCCAAGACAAACTGTTGGTGGCCATGAAAACCAGGCAAGAAGAAGAGTGGGGCTAAACTATGGCGTCTGTGGGGAGAGAGGAAGGGCTGGGACTCCCCAGCTAGGAGCTGCCAGGGGATGCTGGGGCTTTGGGTTGGGTTTCCACCCAGCCAAGGGGTTGCCGTGCCCTTTTGACTCCCGCACTGGCCCTTTGCATCCCTTGGGTCTCAGCCGGAGTTTCCACCTAAATAAGTATTTCCCCTGGAGGTTTTTTGCTAGTTGCTCTCAGTTTGGCTAGAGCCCCTGGCAGTGCGGCTGGACCACTGGCCAATGAGTCACTGGGGAGGAAAAGCTCCCTAACCTTTCCCAAACTGCCCTTTTCCCCTATTAGGAATAAACCCAAACCGTTGTGGCCAATTTACTTATTTTCCTGCATGATGTCTCCTCATCAGTTCCTATTTTAACTGAAAGAGTCTGCACATCCCAGAAGGAAAAAATAATAGTTCTTCAATCCATTAAGGACTTTCCCAGGGCTAAGGCAAGAGGCAGCATCAGTGTACTGGATCCTGCTTCTTTCTTGCCTCTCCAGCAACTCCAGTGTTGGACCATCACTCACCGGCTGCCTTCAGCCACCTCCTCCAATTGCCTCACTCTTTATTCTTTAAACATCATCACCATTATCTGGGAGGAGGACTTTTTTCTTTCAAGCAAGTGGGATTGCAGAGGAGCACAATATTAAAAAGAAATACGGGCTTTGCACGATTTTTGCTCCATATCCACTGAAACCACCCCTGTCCCCCCCCACACCTGCTCCAAGCTGCAGCATTGCCTGTGCCTGGCAGCGAGCACTCGGCTTTGCCATGTCTGTGACCTGCCCTGCTTCACACCTTGATAACCTAACCAGCTCCTAAACAAGCTCGTATCCCTGATTTCTATTTGAGTAAATCCAATGCTTTGCTCTAGCAGAGAAAGGACAGTTCCCCCCAGCATGCTCTTGACCCTTCCCAGAGCACAGCATTTCGAAGTTAAACCCTTTCCTCCACAAAGCAGATTTTCCCTCAGTGATGGTTTTTAAGAGCAACCCCAGTGCACAGCATGGGGTTGTGCAGCCCCTCAAGAAACAGGGCTCCATGGGGATGGCGTTAACGCAAGGATTTATGTTAGCTGATCATTTCCACCCGCCTGGCCGCTGTTGCTGGGCTTTCTTACTAAATTTGTCTTCCTGGGAAACGTTCAGATTTTATTTGCATTGACTGTGAATACATATTTTAATGCTGCTCTGACGCTCTGGGCAACCTGACCTGGCAGTGACACCCTGCCTGGAGCAGGATGCCAGCCCCCTGCCCGCCTACAGGTGCCAGCTAGGTGACACCTCTCCTGCAGCCCCCCTTGGCTCTTTGGTGTCCCAGCAGTGTCAGCACACTGGCTCTGCTGTCTGGGACAGTGAGGTACAGTGGAGGGACACAGAAGGTAGTCACTGGATGCTTGGGACCATGATTTTTTTTCTGAAAGAAAACTCTTGTTTTCAGTGTATTTACACCAGGGGCAGCTCCTCTGTTTCCAAAGGCAAGGAGGTGAGAGATGTCACCTTTGGCCAGCATGACTCTCCCTCCTGCTCCTGGAGAGGCTGTACACCGCTCAGAATATGCTGCCTGGTGCCCTGCACAGGCCAGGAGCACAGACCATTACAGAGAGAGCCTGTTGAGATGGGACAGTCCCCAGAGTATCCTCTAGCACTGCAACCCCTCTGTTCCTGTGGTACCACTCATGCTCTTGCTACTGAGGTGGGAGAGACTCTGACTGGAGAACGCAATGTGCTTTTCCCTTTGGACCGTGGGGCAGAGTTTCAGAGTAATGAGGCCAGACTTTGCTTCCAGTGAGCAACACCGCACTCACAGGGACTTCTTAGCGGGGCCAGCCAGGGAGACAACGGGCACGGGCGGCCCCTTACCAGAATCCGACAGAGCCGGGCTCACCAAGCTCAGCAGCTCCCGCTCCTTCTCGTAGTCACTCTTACAGAGGAGCTGCCCCTCTTTCAGCACAAACTCGTCGCCCTTCTGCAGGCGCCGCTCGCAGACGCAGCAGCAGAAGCAGCGCAGGTGGTAGACGCTCTTCTGGGCGCGCATCACCAGCTCGCTGGGCGCGACGGCCTCCAGGCAGCCGGCGCACTTCACCGCGAAGAGCCTGCGGGAGCAAGGGGAGACCCCGCTGGGATGCCCGGCAGCACCGCGGCTGCACCCACAGGTGGCGCAGTGTTCGGGACCCGCGGCAGGGAGGTGGGCATCGCAGGGTCACTGCGTCATCCGGTTGGCGCTTTGATCGAATGCAGGGGCTGGGCACAAAGGCACTGCCTCCCCGCAGTGGCGCGTGCTGCAAGCTTGCCCTGTGCCAATGGGGACTGCTGCCTTTGGGTCAACTTTAGCATTTTTGTTTGACCTATTACCAGGTGCTTACCATGAACGCAAAGGACAAAGATGCCCACATCTGGACATCAGTTGAAAATCAAACAGGTGTCAAACCCAACAGTCCAGCACCACCACCAGACATGGGACACACAGCTACATGAGTTTTGTCAAGCCAACCCTATATTTCTACCTGCCTCCAGATCACACCTAGATGCAAGGAGATGATGGAGACGGCAAAGGAGCCAGCAAGCTCATCCATGCCTTTCAAGAAGCACCTGATGAAAGCATCAGTACTGTAAGCCACCCACAAACCACCCCATCCCTCTGGGCTGGGTCACTGGAACAGCCCTGTTTCTCCTTGCAAATACATCAAACACCCAATATATCATAAAAAACTCGACAGCAGCAAGTTTTGGGTTAGGGCTGGTGACAGACTCAAGACTTTATATGTCAAAAGGAAAAGATAAATCTCAACTTGTTCCTTGACATTGATGGGACAGTGTGTGAAGCATCGCTAATTGTACAATTCCTAGGTTTCAACACACTGGCTTTATACTTAAAAGTCAAAAATAATACTGACAGCAATAACACTGTAGGTTGAAACAGAGCTTTTCTTTCTCCAACTTTGAATGTCCTTACCAAGAAGTTCAGTATCATGATCACTGATTTACAGTTGGGGAAACTGAGGTGAGCAGAGAGGAGGCAGCAACATCAGTGTTGGTTTGAGAGGATTTGGAGGCATCTGGAGCCAATCCCTGGGCTGGATATTTTAAGAGAATGGGTTGTTTCACCCAGTAGAGATGTTTGAAGATACCCCCAGATATCTGCATTTTTGGCTTGGGCCCCATAAGATAAAAAAAAGTCACTGTTTACCCAGCCTTGTCCTAAATATCTGTGGGAACTGGACATTATTATTCCCCTGTCTTGATGACCTTGGCCCAGAAAGAGAAGTCAGAAGTCAGCACACATCCTGCGAAGGTTATCTCCGAGCATCGCCTGTGTCCCAGCCTGGGGATGCCCCAGGGACCCGCACAGGGAGAGATGCATCCAGCCTTCCTCAGACCCCAGATAACTCCCACCTCTGTGGTCCCATCCCATGTGTCATTCCCAGGGAAAACCTGCAGTGCTGGGGGGTTGCAGTGCTGGGATGACCGGCTGGGAGGGGAAAGGCAGCCCTGCACCCACCAGTTGGTTTTCAATCCTTTCACTTTTTTTGGCAGTTACCAAAAAAAAAGAAAAAAAGCCCCCACATAGGAAATGAAAAGCGCTGAATCAGCCCCATCCCAACAAGGAGAGGACCAGATGTAGGCAAAATCCTCACAGCAAAACCATCAGAAAATGGGGATAATTTTAAAAAGTTTTTCTGGTGAGTTTCATAGCCCATAAAACAAGAAGACAAGGGGCAGAACAAGGCATGTGCATGTCTTTGTGTACCAGAGGTACCTCCCAAAGCGAAGCCTCCCGTAGCACCAGAGATGCTACAGAACAGAAGAACTCCAGCTGCAAAGGCGCATGCACCTTGCTGCAGACCATGCACAGCTTCTGCTCCTGTGAAATACAAGACAGGTTTCATCTCACTTTTTCCTTTCATCACTTCAGTTACCCAATAGCTGATGAGGAAGGAGGCCAGCTGAGCAAACTGCCAGAGGCAGATAGACAGAATCTGCCCCTCAGGCAGCAAGCCTGGGAGAGTTGGCAGCAGCTGGCTGCATCTATGTGCATCTCTTGCCTGTGTGGGGCCAGTGACCCTGTGCAGGGCAGTGTCCCCCACAGTATGAGGTGAGCAAATACATGCAGGAGCAGAGGATAATGCTGGCCTCCCCATGCTGAGGGCAGGGCCAGCCACAGAGCTTCCCTCCCAGTGCCCAGTGCTGCAGCTGGTGAGCACCCAGCTCCAGAGGCAAACAGCTGTCTGCTGGACATGCATACCTCTTGCAGGGTGTCAAGGCACACTGCCACCCTTTGAGGATGCTGAGGGCTTGAAGGGCTGGGAATAGGGTACCCAAATGTACCCCACTTTATTGGTGTTGGTTCCCTTTCACCTTGGGGTCCTCCCACGGACACTTCATGCTGGCTTGTGGTTTATACCCACTCCCTCCCCAGTTTTCCCAAAATTGTAGGGGTGAGCATGAGGGTGGGGTGCATCACTCTCCCCACGATAGCCACATCCTGGGCAAACTCACAAATTGTAGCATCCCCCAAGAAGTAGGAAAGGGGTGTTATGAAGTTTTTATAAAACACCAATGTCACTACAGAAAGTGGAAAATTGTCAAATAAAAGGTGGAGGTTAGGGAGTTTGTAATTCTGTGTAATGCTATTAGTAGCTTTTATTTTTGTACATTCAATTTTAATTTCCCAGGTTTACATACAACTGTCTGTCTCTAAGATGTATGTATTTCCAAGACCCAAGTGACTGCCCTGGGAGGAAAGGGATGTATATTCCCTCTAAAGCATCCCTTCTGAAGGGTTATTTTCTTCTTATCCCAGCTCTGAGAAATGCGAGCTTGTGTTAATATTTCTGTAGTTGTCTTTAATTATGTCTCTCATGCCAAAATGGAGGTTATGTGATTGATCTGGTAACACGTTCTCATCCTGTTTAAATGAAGCTTTACCTTTTGGGATTACAAACTGCTCTCAGTAATAAAATATTGATAAGCTATTACATTACTGCTATCTGATCTTCACAAGTGAATGTGTCCAAAATCTCTGTTTCCAGAGCACTGATTAAAGAACCATAAATTTTTGCCAATTAAGCACAGCAGCACCAACCAAGCAATGGATATTTCTAAGCCCAAAGCATGTTCAAAGCAGGAAGGGATGAAATTTAGGTAAACGGCTGCCTAATATTACACACTTAAAGCTGTATTTAAGTTTCTGAATAAATTACTTTTTTTCCAAACTGTTGAGTTCCCAGCAGTTCCCACTGAGGGATGTAAGATGGACCAGGCATCATCCACTGTCCAACGCAGGACTCCCCCATTCCTGGGCAATGTGAGATGCAGAGAAATTCCCTTAAAATCTCTTTCACAGTATGAAACCATAAAGAGGTCCCTATAAACATGCAATAAACCAATATCTTAGGCAGTAAAAAGTCATGGCATAAAGACTTCAGCCTACCACAGGCAGTAATGGGGTGAGAACAAAAGGCATTCCAGATCCCTACAGTCCTGGAACAGCCCTGGACAGTACCAGCTCCTATACATGGACTGGGGAGGAACAGCATGCATGGTTAACATTCCCTCCATAGATAACCCATGCGTGGGTAAGCCCATGCATGGATACGCCCACTTGAGAACAACCCCATAATAGGGACTACCTCTCATAGGATAAGTCTGGCACAGAGAACTCCAGCACAGGTAACCCACCTGAACCACCCCTGGTCAGGCAGAGATGTGGCTGAAAGGAAGTTTCTTTTCCAGCACCAGGTCTAGCAATTAATTTAACATTTTTGCCTGAGCAAGGCAAAAACCTGGATCCAGAGATGTTTTCCTCCACCTCTGGGATATTCAGATCCATGCCCAGCTCCCTCCCTGCAGAACACATGGACTCATAGAATAATTAGGGTTGGAAAGGACCTTAAGATCATCTAGTTCCAACCCTCCTGCCATGGGCAGGAACACCTCACACTAAACCACGTCATCCAAGGCTATGTCCAACCTGGCCTTGAACGCAGCCACGGATGGAGCATTCACAGCTTCCTTGGACAGCCCATTCCAGTGCCTCAGCACCCTTACAGTAAAAAACTTCTTCCTTATATCCAATCTAAACTTCCCATGTTTAAGTTTGAACCATTACCCCTTATCTTATCACTACAGTCCCTAATGAAGAGTCCCTCCCAGCATCGCTGTAGCCCCCCTTCAGATACTGGAAGGCTGCTATGAGGTTTCCACGCAACCTTCTCTTCTCCAGGCTGAACAGCCCCAACTTTCTCA
>JANRGW010042106.1:18807-40422 GCA_024733675.1 Psilopsiagon aymara
CGCTGGCACAGGGTGCCCAGAGAAGCTGTGGCTGCCCCATCCCTGCAGTGCTCAAGGCCGGGTTGGACACAGGGGCTGGAGCAGTGCTCTATGGAAGGGGTCCCTGCCCGTGGCAGGGGTTGGAGCTTTAAGGTCCCTTCCAACATAAACCATTCCATGATTCCATGACAGTACGCAGTCTATGCCTCGTCCCTGACCCATCCAAAACACCTCGTTGCTCACCCAAGCCCCAATAAAGAACGGGAAGAGTCACACACAACCCAGCTGCCTTCCTCCCTCTTTTGCCCCAAATCTGGGGTGAATTCAAGCGAGCACCGACCCCTCCTGTCCTCCCCCAGCTCCTTGCCCAGCACACACTGCAGTGTGCGATGTCTCACTCAGGCTCTGCTCCTGCCCTGGACTTACACAAGTGATTCCCAGACAAAGGCTTCTTGGGGCTAACCCGGGGTGCCCACAAGGAAAAGGACTCGAACAATGCACGCCTCCACCCTCCACTACTGCTTTCCTTTACACGCTCCAACAAACAAGCCAGTGTTTGTCTGCAACCTACCATCCCTGGACAACTGAATGGAGATCTGAAAGCACATGTGCCTCTGATTACAATATATTACCCCTGATGAGAATTGCTTGCATTATACTTATCTGTTTCTTTGACTAATAAAACTATAAGAGACCACCAGTGAAGATGTAATAAAGTGCAGCTGCTGGAGCAAAAGCCTCTTTTCTAGGTCAAAGCCAGTTTGGGAGAGGCCAGCATGGGCGAGGGGAAGCGATACCTCCTTGGGAATAAGAAGAGCTCCTCAAGGCAGCTTTCATTAATCTGGAACTTCTATCCCAGAAGCATTGCTGGGGTTTATCTCCAGCAGGACAGGGGAGGTGCAAGCTCTGCACTTCTCTCCTGCATCTCATTAGCCTCAAAACGGACCCTTGGGCTCCTCAGAAATGTTCCTGGCTCCACAACTCATCCGTGCACGCAGCTACGCTCAAAAGGAGGCGGAAAGAGGGAAGGGAAGGAAGAGGTTTCCTCGGTGTGGAGACGCAGCCCCTCCACGCATGAAACCTAAGCTGTTTAAGAGCACGCAGCAACTGGCTGCAGGTGCCAAAGGGAGAAAATGCCATGCGTGAGTCCCAGCTTAGGAGGCTGGAGAGGACTGCCAACACTGGGAGGTGTCCGGGTGCTGAGGGGCACATCCGGGTGCTTCGTGAAGCACCAACACATCAGCAGTGAGATGAGCATCACTCTGTGCGGTGAAACTCCCAGCCCTGCTCCAGAGGAAGGTGTCCCTGCCTGTGGCATGGGTTGGAACTGGATGAGCTTTAAGGTCCCTTCCAACACAAATCAGTGTGGGATTGATCTTGCATTGCTGCCTCAAACCCCTTCTCTACCATCTCCATCTAGAGCACCACGATCCAAAAGCTGCACAAAGGCAGGGCAAGACATCAGCAATGTGGCAATGGCTTTGTTGCC
Organism: Psilopsiagon aymara; assembly: GCA_024733675.1. Taxonomy (NCBI): domain Eukaryota; kingdom Metazoa; phylum Chordata; class Aves; order Psittaciformes; family Psittacidae; genus Psilopsiagon; species Psilopsiagon aymara. The sequence continues at coordinate 20,276 of JANRGW010042106.1, forward strand.
TTGAATTAAGAGCCCCTGGGTTTAAAGCAGACGGCAGGGTTTGCAGGGAGAGGTATTATCCTTCATTGCATCAACTAACACAAGTTGGGGAGGAGAAAAACAACAGGAACATTTCAGAGACACAAGCCCTTCTTCCAATTCGAACAGAATGCTGGAAGAAACAGTTAATGTATCTTTCATGAGGACAATCTAGATAATAAGCAACACAATTCCACAGCACAAGCCTGCCTTTTTTCTCCTTTTCTTAGTTTCTTTCTTGTTCTCCCCCTAAATGAAGCATTGCTGGCAGTGGAGAGACAACCGAGCTAAGACTTGAGTCACCAAAGCATCCTCCGGATAGCGCCGCACCGTAACCCCTCGCACTAAGTGGTAGATGAGCTCTTGCTTTCCCATTTGGGCAGAAACAACAGGCAAACAAGCAACCCAGCAACCCCGCCTGTGTCAAAGCCGAGCTCAAATCGGCATTCAGCAATTTGCACCACTTACTGTCACATTAAAGTCATTTGATTTCATTTTCGCTCGCTGCTCTCGTACCACAACAGCGAATCTGAGCGTTTCAGCAGATGTTTGGCACCGCAACTGCAACGCTCCTTAAATGCTTCAGGGTGCTGTCCCTGCCACTGGGAACTGCTGCTAACGCCGGGGGGACTGCTGCAGGCAGAAGCACACCGGGCCGGAGCAAGGTACTGAGAGCTGCTACAGCACCACAAGAGGGGCAGATGGAAGCGGGCAGCGGGGCAATGCTGCCAGCGCTCCCCTCTGGTCCCTGGGAAGGTCTATTCCCAAGCTTGGAGCCAGGGTGGCTCTGGCACACTCCTGTGATGGGTGAGAAGGGCTCATGGGGTGACCCCGCAGTGGGCTCCCCCCCAGACCTCTCCTGCCCGGCGGCACAAGCTCCAACAGCTCTCCCTTCCCTGCACGGAGACATTGCTCGTGGACACGGAAGAGCTCTCACCAAAAGCAAGCTTCTACTTCTTTAGGCAGGAACCTTCCAGAGGAAGGAAGCGTTGGGCCCCAGTGGAGCTGCCCAGTTGATGGTTCTCCTTCAGTGTTGGAGAATGGAGAGATGTTGAATGCTTTACTGCATTCAGGATTACTCGTTCAGGTGTCCTTCAAAGTCCAGGTGAAGGCACCTGGCAGGCTCAGATGCAAGAGGTCTTCACCCTCGCTACAGAGCAGGAGCATGGACTCCGCTGACCCATCACATCCCTCCATGCCCCAGCTGCAAGACAAGGAGATGCCACTTTGCCCCAGGGACATGGACTATTCCATCTTTAGGAAGGGCTCATTTCTATCCTGCACTCGATGATCACATCCCTGCAGCACATGGGGATGACAAACACACGACGTGGCTCATAGGACAACGTTGGTACTTACTTTTTCAAAGGCTCTATGACTGTCTTTTGGATCTGATTCACCTGTTGAAAGCAAATTACACGTCAGGCTTGCTGAAGAAGCCTGTTTGCACAGCAGTACATGTTTGCACAGTGCCTGCCCTAGGATGATGTGGGCTTCTGAGTGCAACCACAATGCCCTTTAACCAAAAACCAGAAAACTTCTCCCGTGGGCTCAGGATGAGCTGAAACTCCCACTTTAACCAGGGCCAGGAGAAGATTAAAGAGAAACTCCCATGGGAAGCAGCTTGGAGATGATGACAAAAAGGAGGGAGGAAGGGTGAGAGACCAACAGCACCGCAGCACCTCTGCTCTCCCCTTCCTCAGCCAAACCCACAGTCACCTTCTCCTGGTTGAAAGAGTCCATCCTCTTCATCGCTGTGTCGAAGGCTGTGACCATCTCCAGGAAGCTGGGCTCCTGCTCACACAGGGGGTTGGAGAGCAGGTCTGAGGAGATCTTCACAGCTGACTTGGACATGGCTGCAGGCAACAGGAGAGGCAAAGAAGAGAGGAGAGGGTCACTGCTTTCTAAGGGGGAGTTGCAACTGGATGAGCTTTAAGGCCCCTTCCAACCCAAACCCGTCTGAGATGCTGTGTCTCAGCACTGCCTCTGCAAAGGGTGACCAAAACCGGGGACCTGAGCCACCAAGCTGGGATTTAGCACAACTTCCCAGGAAGAAACTCGCTGCTGGTTGAGAGAAGAGAAAGGAAGAGCCACCAATTCATCCACATAACCCCCCCGAGCTGTTTGCAGAGAACCAAGCCTGGGTATGGCTTGTGATGGTGCCAGAAGATGCCACCAGGCTTACAAAAGCCCTCTCCTCTTAGCGAAATGCAGATGCTTTTTTAATACATCTTTTCTCAACAGACTATTAAGTGCCACTCTCAGGCTCACTACAGCTCTTCCGCAGTGAGGAAAAGCACAGTCCATTAAGTCTTTCAAATGGCTTTACAGAAACACATGTATTTAAAGTGGAGTCAGTGCTGGAAAAGGACCAGAATGGCAGGACTGAAAGACAAGGTTTCTCTTTTTACTCTTGAAACAGCCTGGACACGAGCAGCATTGGCATCAGCTGCCTGAGCACCTTCCCGCAATGAACTGGTGCCCCTGGAGACCAACCCCATGAACCAAGGGGAAGTGGAAAGCCTCTGCAGACCCTGAGGTGGCCTCCAAGAGACCCAAACCCATCAGCTCACACTCTACCAGGCCCCAGCTCCTGCCCTGTTGAGCACTTGTGCTTGTTTTCCATCGGACACATCTCTCCCTATCCCGACTCCAAACTCAATCCTGCCAACAGGACAGCTATAAAAGAGCAATAAACCAGCGAAGGTACAGAATGGAAACCAGGAAAGATTCATGCAAAGGCACTGATGGAAATGGGAATAAAGAAGAAGGCATGAGCACTAAAACACCACGCTCTTTATTGTCAGCACTTTGCTGGAAGTCGTTCCAGTTTCAGCTCAGAAGCCAGATGCTTGAGCTGTGCCACGGAGGAGCTTTGGAAAGCTCCTGCTGCAATCGCTCAGATACTGGAAGTTGAAGTCCTCTCAATAATGGGGCTTAAGATCATAAATCAAGGGGTTAAACATTCCGATTGAAAGGTTACACACAATTATACAGAGCTCAGAAGCTGAAAAGCTGGGAAACTCAATGCAGAACGAGACGTTAACTGTGGGATCACAAAGCTACCGTATCTGTCTATTATCCAAACATTAAGGGTTTAGGCATTTAAACCTTTAAACAGATGGGATATAATCCATATGTGTGACCACATCTGAGGAAGGATTTGTGCCAAAATGGGATGGGGTTAAGAACGGCAGAACTGCTTCAGCTGCAAGAAAAATGAGCTTCCTTCATAAGGAGAGGACTGGAAGCGTAAAGAGGTGACCCCCTCTTCAAACCCCACCGGTACCTCAGCCACCAGAGGAGAGAGGGGAGGGTCGCATCGCATGGCATCGCCTGCCCCTCGGGGTGGGCTGCAGAAGGGTTCCCTCCTTCTCATTCCAAGAGAAGAGCTTTTGTCTCCAAGCACAGAACACCCTCCTGCTCCCTACAATCCCGTTTTGTTTGGAAAGAGGGTGGGAAGGTGAGGGAGGGTGTGCAGTGAACCATCACCCCCCTCAGCACAGGGGTGCACTGGAAGGAATAAGACACAGCGCTGATGCGCTGCCGTCCGTGTCGGATCTGGGGGCTGGATGTTGGCGGGGCGGATACAGACATCTCCTCTTGGGAATGGGCACTGCCAGGTGAGCATCCATCAGATCTCCACCTCCTTTGCCTTCACTCAGCCCTCCCCAGACCCTGCTCCAAATCCTCCCTTTACACTCCCGACTTCATGCCTTTAAACGAGAAATCAGCTCCCAGGATCTGGCCGAGGCTCAGTTTGTGACTCTGCCATGTAGCAGAACGGAAAAAGAAAGTCCTCCCACAGCTCCTCTGGGACTTGAAATGCTCCATATAAACAACGCCCACTGCAAGGGAGGGGAGGGGAATCCTGCACAAGGAAAAACTTACCACGGAGCCCTGACAATGCCCAGAGTCCCCAGAAAGGGCACTTCTCACCCTGGAAAAGAGCCCAGGCAGCACCGCTCCTGGTGCCTTTCCCACTGCTCTCCCCATGGGATCACAGATGCTGAGCTGGGATGGAGGGGAAGAGTGTGAGCAAGAGCCTGGATCCGTGCTGATGTCTGGCAATATCCGAGCACACACAGGTGAGAGCCTGGCTCATGGGAAGCCCCTCTCACTGTGGCTCCTTCCCATTCCTGTTACCCACATTAGCCCACAGGATGAGTGCTGGGCCAGTGCTGCCCACCCCTGTTTGCGCTGGTGCATCTGCCTTGGCTCTGGAGCTGTGGGGGCTTAGTGCAAGGAGGGACTACTCCAAAGCACACGCTGAGAAGAGCCATCTGTGTTTAAAGCAGCTCTTAGCTGCGTGTTTCTGCGCGCTGCCCTGCCTGGTGCAACAACCAGCACCCACCAGATCCCCTTCTCCCTGCACCACATCGCTCCATCTCCCCTCTGTCACCGCCACTTAAAGCCTGCGCCACGTGCTGGGGTCCCACCAGTGTCCTAGGCAGGCTGCTGTGGTGTTGGACATGCAGAGGTAACTTGTTTATTGCTTCCTGCATCGCCCACTGCCACCGGGTCAAGCCAGAGCAGGCAGCCAGCAAGGGGAGAGCAGGCTTAGTCCTGAATGAGAGCTGCTGGGGCAGCAGCTCCCACGTGAAACACACTCAGTGATGCCAATGCGGCGCTCTGCAGACCCCCAGCGCCTCATCCCACCTTCCTTTGGCTTCAGACAGCAGAAAATGCCCTCAGTGAAGCAGGCGAAGGCACAGCCACGACAGGCTCAGCTGCAGGCTGCTCCTGCTGAGCTAACCCGAGGGCTGCAATAATGACTCCGAGTTCCGCAGTTGCAGAAACTGAGGCAGAGAGAAGCAAAGTGACTCGTCCAAGGCCACCCAGCACGCTGCAGCTCAGGAGACAGGGACCAAGCCCATAACAGACTTTCTGTTCCCTTGGTTGAGATGCTGCTCATGCAGATGGCCTTGTAACTAAGCAAACTGAGTGGGACTGAAATCTAGATTTGTTTTCCAGACTTGTCACAGATTACTCATGTGATCTTGAGAAAGTCACTTCATCTCCTTGTGGCCAAGTTCACAGTCTATGTATCCTACAGTCACATACCCAAGTCTGCATCTGTGCTTTTCTTCATATCCTTCTGAAGCTTTTTGGTCTGATCTTCCAATCTGAAAGATGGGAGAAGGCAAAGTGAATCTTGGAAGGAAAGAAACCCAAGTGCATCATACGTGCAACAAATCATTTACGGGTTGGATATGCTGGCTTCTGTTGAGAGTTAAAAATACCCAGGCGAGGCTCTGTGCACTTCAGTGCTGCTCAACCTTTTCCGCTTGTTTTCAGATGCTCAGCAACCTTTCCAAGTTGGGGAACTCTTCCCCAAAGTCACTGTTTTCTGAAGCCCTCTCACCTACCACAAACGGAGAAGCCAAATGCTTCCAGGTGATAAGTGGGATGCAGCCAGGACTGGGACTCCAGTTCTGGTCCTGGGGGGTGCTGAGCTCTTTGGTGACTCCCCCCCCCCCCGTTTTCTGGCACTTTTACACTCTTTCCTTTAGAGCTGGCACAATGTGCAAACCTCGACCCCTTCAAGGCCTTCTTAGGACACTTTGAACTCAGGAGACTCCGAAATGACAGCACAGGGAGTGATTTGCCGGGAAGAGCCTAAGAGGCCAAAATCCCCTGGGAAGATGCAAAAAGAGAGCACCAGGGAAGTATGTGACTGGTCCTGTCCTACCAGCGTGCTTGATACTCACTGCTGGAGCTTGCCGTATTCCCTTTCAAAGTCTCTCTCCACCTGTGGAAAGAAGAGATGGAAGTCAGCTCAACCGCTGCACCGGAGTGGGAATTACCCATGCTGGGAAACCCGGCTGGAGGAAATGCCCATGCGAGCCCCGGGAAGCTGCAGCCATAGCGCTTCAGGAATGAAGTCTTGCCTGGTTTTTCTCCCCCTCCAGACTCCGTCAGAGCACAAGACGCTGCCACCGACTGCGCCAGCTCATTCCAAGGGTGTGCTCCAGCACATGAATTGGAAGCTGACAGAGTAAATGGGAATGCCTTAAAAGCGGAGAGCTTGCAGCTCGGCGCCCACAGCTCGGCGCAGCGCTGGCGGGGGATGAGCCTGCTTCCCCTTCCAGATCAGCAGCACGCGGCCAGACCCCAGCCCAGCCTCTCCCTCCTTCCCCAGCCTCAATGGGATGGGTTTTCTCCTCCCAAACCATCCCCAAACCCTCCCTTCTCTGCGTTATTTGCACTCCCCACATGCTCCTTATTCCTGCAACAGCTCCCTCTGATGAACCACTTCAGGTGGAGCAGCCCAAGGGTCTGCAACACCTTGCAAAGGGAGGAGAAACCTGTGCTGGTGAAGAGCTAAAGAACAGCCTCTTCCCGACGCTCCATCAATGACTGCTTCCTCCTACTTGCTATCTGGCAGCACATCCCCAGTGCTACAAGATATTTTAAGGAACTTTCCTTCCATGCTGACTGTTTTAACACACACTTAAATATTCATTCCACACCTCGTCAACCAAATAAGCAAATGGATTTCAATTGACCAGCCAAGAGTAAACACATGCGCTTCTGTTGTCACGGGATCAAACCCGGGTTCATTTGTGTTGTCAGGCTCCCGTGCGATCAAGGATATGCTACGTGCGGCAAGCAGCCAGGACAAGAAGGATCCAAAGGTTTGTTCCAGATCTTCAGGCTGTCCTCGGGATATCAAACCCGGCCCTGATGTAACAGCGCCACGTGAAAGCAGAGCGCTGCAAAGGGACTTTGCTTTCAATCAGAACTGCTATTAAAAGACTCAGTGCTGTAAGATGGAGCCCAGCAAGCGCAGGGCCCTCAAACCCTCCTTTTCTAAGCACCCCTTTGGCTGTGCCCTCCGGCACCGCTGAGCTCCGCAGCCACACAACAGTGCAGTGGAAGCTGCCGGTGCTCCAGCCGCATCCCTACGGCCGTGCCCCCACCACCCGTGGGATGCACGCTGGCTCTTCCCTGGCCATGCGAAGCCTCCACCGGGCTCCAGCTCCCTGTCATGCTGCTAAAACGGGTGCTGGGGGAGCACAGCCCCGCACAGCGTGCGCCCGGTGCAGCACCCATGGCAGTGGTGCCCGGAGGTCAGGTAATGAGCATGGAGTAAACCCACCCGCACGGCCACGGCTGCTCCGGCTCCCCCAGCATCCCGGGGCTGTCGCCCTCTATTTATAGGCCTGAGGTGTGAACTGCCTTGGCTGCAAAGCCGGAGCACCGATCCGTGCTTTGGAGGCTGCTGGTGCGGAGCTGCAGCCCTCTCATGGTGCCTGCAAGACCTGAAGGGTTTGGCCATGAAGGTAAACTGCCTGTGAAGACTCAGAGCCTCTGCCCCTTCCTCTGCACTGGTACATTCCCCATGGCCACGCAGTGAGTGGAGATGAGCAAAAAGCGTCGTTGCTCAACGGAAGGAAGGCAAAGCTTCCGCTCCCTGCACCCCTCCGGTGATGCCCCATCCCTGCAGTGCTCAAGGCCAGGCTGGACACAGGGGCTTGCAGCAAGCTGCTCTATGGAAGGTGTCCCTGCCCATGGCAGGGGCTGGAACTGAAGGAGCTTTAAGGTCCCTTCAACCCAAACCATTCCAAGCATCCCCCAAAACACCCAACCCCGTCTGCCCACGTGCGTTCTCCATAGGATGGAGGTGAAGACGCCCCAGCTGCCTGGCCTGCCTCCCATCTCCAGCGCCATCAATGCACACACAGCTGCCCAGGGACTGCTCTTCTCTTTCACAGCCACGGCAGCAACTGGTGCCCGGTCCCCACAGCCTGGGGCAGCCGTGCCCAGCACCACCGCTCCCATCCGCATCGCACACGAGCAGCGAGGAGCAGGGCCCCCCATGCACCCAACTGCTCACAGCGTGCTCCTCCCATGCTGCACCCAGCACATCCGAGGCGTGCGAGGAGGACAAGCTGAGAGCAAGACAAGTACATTCTGCAGAGCACACAGTAATTCCGCTCCCAGCAGCTATCAGCAATAGCCACACGTACCCGACACTGACAGCGAAAGGCTATGGAGAAGATTAGCACGTTAAAAGTAACGAGAACAAGAAGTACAGGCAAGAAAATTACAATATCCTGGAGGAAAGCTGCCATAATATTAAAATAATCCCCCTTTCTGCAGCCTCCTTCGGAAAACTCCACATCAAACCGTGGTGCTGGATGGAAGGATTCTGCTCCCAGGCCCTGGGGCTGGGGGATGCGGGAGCTCCCCGGGGTTTGCTTTCCATCTACATAAGGAATGAGGAGCTCTCAAAGGCACTGACCCCAAGCCACGTTCCTCCAGTTATTTCTGTTTGCAAACACCGGGCCCTCCACCTCCAGTAGCATCCCTCCTGCTTTAAGGGCAATACCATAATCGACACCATGGTTACAAGGCAACGAAGCAAGACCAAAGCCAATACTACAAAGAGATGGAAATAAGGGACTCTGATGAACCTTCTTCTTCCCCTGAGGTTAATTTCTGTTCGTGGAGGAGGAGAACTAGCTGATTTCTACATGTTCCAGTGGTCCCAGCCTATTTGTGGGTCTTGGGAAGAAGAGGAAAGCATCTTATGCCTCCTCCCTCCTCTCCAAAACAGAGAAACCCATCGAATTAGGTCAGAAATCCCGCTCTAACCTGGAACCCCCGCTGACCTTTGCCACCCCATCAAACAAGAGGAGATTTAAAGCAAGTCATGTGGGGAGATATTTGGTCTGCATCCAGCAGCAGCGCCCCGAGCCGAAGCAATGCTGCGAAGTGAGGGTGAAGCTGGGACTTCCCAGGCTTCAGCACCCAGCCAGCAACCCGAATCCTCACCAAAGCCTGCAGGAAAGGGACAGTAAAGGGGAAGAAGGATGCACCTCCAAACCAGAGACCGGTTATGTGCCGCTGAAGATGGAGGGAAGAGTGTGGAAGTGAGCAAACTTTGTTGCAAGCGGCCTCACCCCACCATCCCTGTGCCATTTCCTCTGCTATTCCGAGCTCTCCAGGTCGCTGGTGGAGCCCAATGGAAAGGCGCTGACGGGCGGAATCCTCCTGCTCACGGAGCTCCTCCATCCGCCATCCCTGGGGAAGGCAGAGCTGCTGGGATGAGTCAAGGAAGGGAGGCTTGGCAGGCGCGGGCTCCCAGCTCAGGTCCCTGCTCCCTGCCAAGCTGACTCACCCCAGGTCAGCCAGCGAGGAGGAGGAGGAGGGCGAGCCATCTGAGTCAGCCGGGCCAGAGGCAGGGAGGAAGGAGCAGAACCGGGGTGAGGGGAAGGGGCTGCCCCATCCCGGGAGCCGCTGTCCCTCCGACCGTGGCTCCGTGCCCCATAGGGATACAGAGATGCTCTCCCTGCCTGTTTGGATAAACCCCAGCGCCAGTTAGGAGCAGGGTACAACCCCGGGGACACGGATGAACTTCAGAGAGCTGAAGCTACAGGAAGACAACCACAGCTCCAGCTCCAACGTAACCTGCGCTCGGACTGAACTCCTCCCGGGGGGAAGAACATCTCTGCTGTGAGAGGCTCCATCGCTGCTTGGGGTCTGAGCAATAAACGTCGTGTGGAGAGATGAATCCCACCAGGTTTAACTCCTATCACTGGGCATTAGTTTAATTGGGCTGTGCTGCTGCGTGCTCGGTGGCCGTGCTGACAGCCGGTCCTCTCTGAGCACTGGATCCTCCCACCCGGCTCCCGGCCGCTCTGCAAGCCCTGGTGACAGATGCTCTTTTCAGGGATGAGGAGGGGAGAGATTATGTTGTCTGGAATTGGATTTGCCCAGGTTAAGGTGGACACAAAGCAAAGCGATGGCTGGGGCGGGGGGGATCACTTCAGTTCACCAGCCACTGTTTCCTAGGGGGGTTTCCTTGTGCCTGCAGAGCTGAACGGCGGCTGACACCATGCCCTTCTCAAAGGATCAGAAGCGAGTGGGCACAGGGAGGCATGACTAATCCCCTCTGCAGCCCAGCAAATTGCTGCTCAGTACCAGCGCCGGTCTGGAGCTGACACCAGCCCCAGCATCGTTCCATCGACAAGAGGAAAAAGGCTCCTTGGTGAGCAAAGCCCCTCTCCTGCACCCCAGTTCTGTGCCCCACTGAGAGCCAAATCAGCCCGATCCTAACAAATGCCTTCTTTTCTTTGCCTTCTCCCTTCTCTTTTGTGGTCCAATCTCTGCGAGTGGGAGACCCTCTACCCGCAACCACTTCCCTTCGGATGGGCTTGGGATGCAGCCCTGGAGATGCCACACCTTCCCACTTCCTGCAGCAGGCTCCCGAGCCCAACATCTGGAATACCACAGGCCTTGGCTGCTGCCGCCGCTCCCTACAGCCCGCACAGATGGAGCGGCTCAGCCTGCATCTGGGAGGTAAAGCCGGGGGCCTCGAGCTCGCTCCAGCCACCACGGCTCCCACCCCACGACTGAGCCTTGCTCCCGGGGGATCTTGGTGGTTTCCTGACGTTTGCTCTTTGAAGAGCTGCACTTGACGCTCGCTGTGAGGCTGCGGAGCTCCGGGCTTCCTGCCTTCTGCTTTCCACATTAGCTGCTGCCTGGAGAGCATCAACACGCGGCAAGTGGGGCCCCTCTGAAGTGAGCATCAAACCCTGAGCGACTGAGGTGCTGGGAAACACTTGTTCCTGGGGAGCTGAGGGAGAGGGGCAAGGAAGGAAAGAGGGAAGGAAGAAGGGAGGCAGAGAGGGAAGGAAGCAGGGAAAAAGGAAGGAGAAAAGGCCTGGAAGCACTCGCGCTGCTGCATGAACCTCTGCCTCCCGGATATTCCGAGCTGTTCTATTTAACCCCCCCCCATGTATCTACATCTATAAGCAGTGCTGCCAGCACCCTCAGAACAGCACATCCCAGCAGCTCACAAAGGTGCCACCGTTCATCTGCAGAGCCCAAGCTCCTGCTGCAGCTCAGGGACCGCGGCAACGGAGTGCAGGGGAGACCAAGTCCCTCACACGAACCTTTGGCAACAGCAAATGCAGCAGCAGCAGAGGGAAATCAGCATCGGCAAGGGAGAGAAAAGGTCAGCTTGGATGTGAGAACGGGTGGGATGGAGATGTCCAAGACACCCAGAGCAGTCGGTTCTTGCAGCAGCCTGGAAGGACACTGGTGCTGGAATGAAGACGAGAGGCAAAATCTCATGGAGGAAGGCAATGAGGAGGCTCCTGAAAGGAACTGGAAGGGGTGTGAGGCCAGGGGACAACACAGAGCAGCACCACCGGCAGCTCCTGCGAAGGGGCAGCTGAAGAGATGCGAAAGCCGCTGAGGAATGTCACCAGCGCCTTCCCCATCACCTGCCTGGCTCGGGCCTGCCACTGACAGCCTGGAGCTGCCGCAGAGCCGCTGCTCTACAGCATCCGATGGAACACACCACAACAAGTGAGGCGTCGAGGGAGGGGCAGGATCAGGCCCGTGCCTCCTGGGGAAAATGTCATGTCCAGAGGAGAAACTGCCCCATAAACACGAGTGCCCACGCACCCCGAGGGAGCCAGCAGAGAGGAGCGGCGCGCAGAGGAGGGATCAGGGGATTAGGTCACCAGCGCCGTTAGGAAGACAAGATGCTCCCTGCCAGGGCACTCCTTCAGAAGGGGAACGCAGCTTCATTTTCAGGGAGAGCTCCCATGAGGTCCCACAGCTTTTATCTGACATGGGACAAATGCAAAGCCAATTTGCTTCAGAAGGGAAAATACCCCCAGCCAGCTGCAAGCGACAGCGCATGGGCTGGGAGCCTCAAATCCACCCGAACACAAAATGCAGTTTTCAGTGGCTTTTAAAGCAAATGCTGTGCAGCACAAATTAATTCACGCCCGAGCACTGAGCATCTCAGCTTATGAGCCTTTCTTTGGAAACAGTTATATTCAGCGATCTGAACCACTCCTCCTCCTCCATCTGCTCAGAAAGGATGAACAAACAAGCCATTGCTGCAAGAAGGAAGGAAGGAAGGAAGCCCGTTCAGCCATCTCCAAGGAAAACGGTGCCAGAGCAGAGGAGCTCTTCCCCTCATCCTCCCCCTCCCCAAAAACTAATCATGACATCAGATAGAACCAGCTCCCCCAGTGCAACGCTCCCCCCGGGCGGGCTCCCCCTCACTCCCCGCACGAGGAGCCGAGCGCTGGTCACACGCAGCAACAGGTTCTGCTGCTCCCAGCTCCCTCCCACGACACGCTGCGAAATGGGACGAGTCAAAGTGCTGCCTTGACTCATCAGCCACATGATCAAAGGCTGGAGCTAAAAAGGGGGATCTGGTTTACTCACTGTCTTGGGTACAATCTGTTTCTTGGGCTGCCCGATCTTGAACGGTATCCTGGAAAAGAGAGGAGAGGGAATGGATGAAGCAAGTGCTGCTGCTTGCAAACAGCCCAGCCCTGTGGGTCCCAGCCCCACTGGTAGGGTTTGGGCCCGTCCTGGGGCAGCAACACCTCATTCCATGCAGTGTGTGCCTGCTCCAAGAGCCAATGTCCCCCCCTAAGGTCAGCACCCCCCTTCCCCCCCCAGGAGGCAAATAAAACACAGAATCCCACAACAATTTGGGAGGAAGGGACCTTAAGGCTCATCCGGTTCCAGCCCCTTGCTACAGGCAGGGACCAGGCTGCTCCGAGCCCCGTCCAACCTGGCCTTGAAAGGATGGAAATGCAAGGCTTAGAAATGCAGTGGGTGGGAATGCAACGGATGCTCCAGCATTCCGACTGAAGAACACGCTTAAAAACAAACCCGAAAGGGAAATGAATAACTAAATAAGCCCTGCATGTATCTACAAAGAGGATATTAAACAAAGTAAATGAAGTGACCGGAGCTGTGAGCTGCTTCCAAGCAGCCCTGCGCCGGGCCGGAGCAGCTCACCTGCAGCACAGCACCTCCTGCATTCTTCAGGATGGTTCCCAGGAAATCTGGGTTACCTGAATGAGCTTCCCCATGTGAGCGAGCTCCAAGGTGAAGAGTGCTCAGCATAAACCCCCTCCACACACTCAGGCGCCTGGGGCAGGGGCTGCAGCCGGAGGAGCTTTAAGGTCCCTTCCAACACAAACCAGGCTGGGGTTCTATGGGGGAAAGTGAGCAGTGACACAACATCCCCCCCAGCCAAAACAAGCCCTGCATTACCCGACCGGGCCACTGCTCCCAACCCAACGGTGTAATTAGGCACCAGTAATACCCTGGGCTGGGGAGCAGCGGGGGGAGCAGGAGCCAACCTGAGTCACCAGCTCTAAATGCAAGGGGTTATTCCAGGAGAACTTCCTGTTTATGGTGCTTGGTGGGAGCGATGCAATTTGGGGCTGTTTAACCCTTTCCAGCGCCGGTGGCAGAGTGAATCACCCTCCTCTCCTAACCAAACCCTGGGCTGCGGTGTAATTACCCTGTCAATAGCCGGGGGTGCGGCGCCTGACAGGAAGAAAGTGAAAACAGAAAGGTTCTTCTCTGTTTTCCTGCATGGGTCAAATATAAACTCCAATGAGGCACTTCCCTCCCTGGACCGGCACAGCCCGTCCCAGCGCAGGCAGGTGCCGTCACGCCACCCTTTTGGAGGTGATGGCATCAATCTATCTCGGTGGCCGGATGAGAAGTTGTGGTCTTTATCCAAGGCACTCATAACCCAGGGTTCACCGTGAGGGTGCTGAGGCGCTGGCACAGGGTGCCCAGAGGAGCTGTGGCTGCCCCATCCCTGCAGTGCTCAAGGCCAGGTTGGACACAGGGGTTGGAGCACTCTGCTCTATGGAAGGTGTCCCCACCATTGGAACTGGAGGAGCTTTAAGGTCCCTTCCAACCCAAACCACTCCATGACTCTATGAGAAGCCATAGCAGCTGCTGAGCACCTCCAGCAAGCACAGGATCCAGGTTGGATCTAGGCTGGTTCCTAGTGGGGAAAGCACAGTCAAAAGCGTGATTAAAGCATTGCCTGTGCACAACCTTCCCCTTGCCCTTGTGTGGCCAGCATCCACTGGCTAGATGGGTTAAATCAAGGCAATACCAGTACCAAACCAGGGATTACAGGCAAGGCAGAGCCATGAACTGGCACAGGCAGAGCAGGCAGCAGCCAAGAGGCAGGTAGTGGGGAGCAGATCCCATCCCATCCCATCCCATCCCACCCCATTCCATCCCCAATCTCCACTGCACCACAAAGGGGAAGGAATAAACCAATCCCAGCTACTATCTTCCAGAACAAAAGAAAGTCACCGGAGTGCTTCCCAAGGCTTCAGCTCCACTCTGAAGCAGTAAATATCTCTATTAGCATCGTGATGCCAGTGGCTAATTACGGCTGTCTCGGTGAAACCTCTACAAAACAACCCCATGCAAGTGATGTCTATTCCGCAATTATATATTTTGCTGTTCTAGTTCACAATTTGAGATAATCTTTCCTCATTTCTGAATCTTTGCCTTTTAATACAGTGTTGGGGGGGGGGGGAAATAACTGCATAAGCAGGAACAACAGATGAGAGGTATGGATCATCTCCGAGCTTTTAAGACAAACGGATGCAGCCCATGCGCTACACCAGCACAGCAAACTGGTGCCACCATGGATTCTTGCCTCTCCACGAGGCCCAGCTTGCAGAACAGAGGGGACACAGCAACAACTGCGTGCTTCGACATTAAGGGCTGCGGGGTGGTTTATCCTGTTTCGATGGGATGGGGATAAAGCAAACATGTTGGGGAGCGATGGGTCGCTGTCTTCCACCGCCACGGGTTAAAGGCACCACGTGGTTACCAGCGCTCCTGCTGCACCGAAGCCATCCAGAATTGGTGCTGTCTCCTTTCTGCTGAGCGAGAGAAAGCTGGGGCTGTGTTTGGGGTGTGAAATCCCTTGAAATCCTGTTCCTGAAGAGCGCGAGCTGAGTCACAGCCGGAGCCTTCCCACCCCGTCCTCCCCGCACACCGCAGGGCTGCAGGAGCATCGCGGCCCCAAGCCCCATCCCAGCGAGGTCACCAGGAGTTTGGGAAGGGAGTGGGGTTCAGCTGGAAGGGAGGAGGGGGAAAGACTGCAGGGAAGGGGTGGGAAGAGCTTAAAGTAGGGGAAAAAAGTGTGGGTGGAGAGAATCCTGCAAGCTTCTACTCAGGGATGCTCAGGAACCCCAGGGAGGGGAAGGTGGGAGAAGCTGTGGCTAATTCTCTCTGAAGTTTCCCCAGCAATGTCATATATTTACTTGGCTCTTCCATGTGCAAACCCAGGGCCACACACACCAAAGCAGCTCATTCTCCTCTGGATGCACAGGAGAGTTGAAGGCAGGGGAGGGAATACAGCTCAATGAGGTCTGCAGGGAGCTGGAGTTTAAAACATGGAGCTCCCACTCCTACTCTCCACCAGTCCCCTGAAACAAAGGCACAGAGGAATTGCCAGCGTGAACCAGACCAAATCACTGCTAATCCAGGGAGGTGATGGTCCCTTTGGACCATGCAGGACTTCACACCCTGGCATCAGCCCAGGCCAGTACTCAGAACATGCACTGGGGATAAACTCTTGGTGGATGCCACCCATTACTCTGAAGGCCCTTCCATCTGAGCATCGCTTTGCAATCCCTCATCAAGTCCCACATTCCCTGGGGATGCTGTGGATCCCGGGGCTGGGGAGGGAGGGAAGGAAGGACGGACAAGGAACATGCAAGGGAAGGGGAAGGGAGAACTGAATGTGCTCGCTCACACCGTGGTTTGGAGGTTGCTTACTCAGACACAGAGGAAAAACAATGCCCAGACACCATCGGAACCCACCACATGCAGGGACCCACAGGTCCCAGTGTGGTATGAACTGGTGGTACTGGCACCACCACTGTCACACCAGCAACTCAATCCATGGCCAGCCACAAGCACCCACTTCCCATGGAAAGTTTCAGGCTCTTTTCCTCTTGGTTTTTTAAGCCAGCCCAGGCAGAGCAGTCACTGCAGCTCCACACACTGCATTTGCACCTGAACTCTCAACGTTCCCTTCCTCACTGCCCTTAGCAAGTGAATGGGAGCGAGCATCTCCATGGCTGGAGCATCTCCTCTCCATCACTCCTTGTGCAGCTGTGGCTGCCCCATCCCTGCAGTGCTCAAGGCCGGGTTGGACACAGGGGCTTGGAGCACACTGCTCTATGGAAGGTGTCCCTGCCCATGGCAGGGGTTGGAACTGGAGGAGCTTTAAGGTCCCATCCAGCCCAAATCATTCCAGACTCTATCATGCTATGCAGTGCTGCGCACATCCACGCCACAAAACCAAAGCCTGGGCACAGCACCACGCGTCTCATGACTTCGGATGTCCTAAAGGCCATCAAAAGCTGCAAAGCCATGGCCACACGGCTGCCCTGGAGCCAGCCCTTGGAGCTGCAGGATCCCAGCCCTGCCCAGGTGAGGAAGGCAGCCCCGGGTTAGCTGTGAATCCCCAGCATCGCTCCGGATTCCTCCCTGTACTACACAGTGTCCATGGCAACTGCAGGCACCATCCCACCCTGCTCCCCCCCCCAACCCTGCTTCATAGCAACCGCTCCAAACACAGCGCGAAGGCAAAGGAGGGGGGGAAAAAGAAGGGAAAAAATTATTCAAACGGCTCACAAACAGCTTCTGTCGAGGGAGACGCTGTGCCAAAGCCTGCTTTGGGGTCTGTGCCTGGGGAGGCGAGAGGGGAGGTCACAGGGTGCTGAGAGGAGCAAGAAATCCCTCAGAAACAGCCCCACCGCGCGCTCCCCCTGCGTTTCACCCCCATCCCTGCGCCTTCAGCACGAAGCCAGGCGGGGATGTCAGGATGAGCCCCAACAGCGGCCGAGAAGGAGCAAAGGGATGTAAACATCCACGCTGCGGTGGGCTGGGGGGGCGCAGGGACGGGAGGCACCCTCCTGGCCGCCGGCAGCACGGAGGCTCTTCTCTTCGGCGCAGGGGCCGCTCGTCCCTTTGCATCTTGCGGGGAGAAGAGTGCGGCTCCAGGAACCAAATCAGAATCCACTCTCCCACCCCTTCCAAGAGGAGCACGAGGGAAAAAAATACAATGATATTTTACTCACCCATCAAAAGAAAATTACTCACGCCAGGCGCGTAGGCGCGCACAGCGCTGCAGGGCTGTTTTAGGCCCTGACTCTGCTACAGAAATACCCATGTCAAGTGAAGCCTGGTTGTGAAACACGGCTGGGGCTCAACCAGAACCCCGGGGTTCAGCTGCTTGGGCAAAGAAGGTGGAAAACTAATCACGAGAGTGAAGCTAATGTGCTGATTGCAGCCCCAGGACCCAGCTCCCATCGCTCTGCTTTCATCCCGGGATGAGCAACCACTTCGTATGGGTGTCGCACGTGGCAGCGGTGTGCAGGGAGGGGTTTGGGAGCAGCGCGCACCTTGCTCACTGCCCTGGCATCCGCTTGCTTCATCCAACCTCATTTCATCCCCTGCTCGTCTCCAGCTCCCGGTATCGTTGATACTTGGAGGAATTCGGGACAATGCCATTGACCACACTGGGATTTGCTGGGATTTGGGCTCCATAAAAACAACAACCCATCAATATTGATTCACTGGAAAGAAAACAGTGCCTTGAGCTGTGTTTTGCATCCCACCTGCCCAACACTGCCACAGCACAGCTCCAAAACACGGAAACCACCATGAATAAGCAACAACCCAACTCTCCCGCTGCCAGGCAGCTATGCCTGCTCTTCCCCACACTCTTCCCTTGCAGGGAAGGTGCAAACCCATCCTCTGCGAGAGGGGCAGCTCCTCTTCTTCACCTCCACCCCCAAACATCTCAAGCGAACACATTCCCGTTGCCTCTGCATCACTTCTGGTACCAACCTGGGCAGTTAAACAGTGCACAACCCTTTCAAACCCTGACTTTAAATCCTTGCCAGCTCCTCAGCAAGAGCATCCTGCCAAGAGGCGTATGGTTTAGCAGTCCAGCGACAGCAACCCCCCATGCAGAGCAAGGACGGGCTGCGGCGCAGCAAACCCCCACGTGCTTCACACTGCCTCACCATCAACATTGGCCCAACATCTTTCCTCCTCCAGTAAACAGCAGCCGCTGCAGAGGTGCCACGCCAGGAAAACCCCTTCCTGCTTCTGAAATCACCTGTGGGAGCTGGGGAAGGGACAACAGGAGCTGCTTGGGAGGCTGCGTATGAGCTGCTGCAACAGTTGGGTTCATGTGGTTCCATGAGGCTTAAAATAACCTTTAGGTGGTCACAAATGAGACACTTGTGGCAATAGAGGGGGTTGGTCCAGAAAAGCCACCACTTTATTTCTCTTTGTTGTTTAAAGAGCAGTGATGGCCAAAGTAAGCACTGGAATATTTTCCTCTCTCCTCCAAAACACATGGCCACAGGGCAGCGGGGAGGACAAGGGGGATGAGGATGGGTTCAAGAGATCCCTTCACAGCGCAGCAGCCGAAAGGAAGGCATCAAGCTCTGCTGAGAAGTAGAAAACATCTCCCCTGGCCATGCGAGGCTGTTTCCAAAACAAGCCTCCTCCTGCTCTAAATAAAGCTTAGCCTAGAAAGACAGCACTGCTGCGCTGCCCAGGCGCAGGACTTGGGGTTTAAACCAGTCTCTGCCCCAGCTCTGCTCTCCGGAGCAAAGCTTTCCTATGTTGGTGCTGTGTCCCAACCCACCAAGGGCAAGGGAAAGCAAAGGTTCCACAAGGCACCCACCACCCTGCCCTTTGGGGCCCCTTCACACGAGCCTCAGGGAAGGAGCGCTCCGGATGCCAAACCGGAGGCAGCGACAGCACGAGCTGCAGGCCAGGCCTGAGGAGGAGCCTCTGACCTCCCAATGGGCTGCATGAGCCAAAAAGGGCTTCAGTGGGTGCTGAGCCGGGTCTGACGGCGCCCGTGGGTGCACAGGGACGCACGAGACACACACGTGCGCCCTGAGCACACCCGTTGTGCTGCACAGAGCCGGCCCAAGCGGGGATGGCCACATCCTGCTCTGACGTCCACATGCCCTGGCACAATGGGTGCCCCCAGCCTGGCACACACGCAGGCAGCCGGCGCACGTCACGCCGGGCCTGCTCCCGCTGAACTCCGGCTTCTCCCAGTGAATGGGGCGATTGATCCGGCGCGGGAGCAGCAGCCAAGAGCGCCGGTGGGAGCGGGCCGGGCTGCACTGAGGGGGATTGTGTCCGTGCCACGCTGCGGGCTCCCGGCCCACGGCACAGCCAGGGGCTGACGCTGCCCGAGAAGAAAGGGACTCAGATCCAAGCGGAGCTCCTCTGCTCCAGCGCTGACCTTTCCTTCCTGCCCCCAGCTGAAGGCAGAACCACCCAACCCCTACCCAAAGCCACAGGCAACGGTCCCCAGGCCCGGTGGGGCCGAGGGACACTGCGAAGCGCTGATGCTCTGGGTAACACCTGAGGAATGGGGAGTGTGTCTCACCTGAGTTATCCCACGTCCCTCATGTGAAGGGAATGTTCCTGCGTCACATATGGGCCCTGCAGCAGCTCCTGGGCCAGGAGAGTGGGGCCGCTCTCATCCACCCCAGAGCTCACCAGCGAGGAAGGGCACAAGGCAGCTCCAAGCCCCTCATACAGCAACGCTGCCTCCAGCTACGGCTGCTCTGGGGTGGGTAAAGCAGAACCACAGGAACCTGGTGGACAATGGTGGGGTTTTAACCAAAAGGCCTCATTTTATCAGTCCCCACATGCGGGTCATGGAAACACAGCATCAGCTGGGCTGGAAAAGAGCTTGAGGCTCCTCCAGGCCAACCCTTACCCAGCACTGCCAAGGCCACCACTGAGCCACAGCACCGAGGCCTCGTCCCCACGGTGTGTGAGCACTGCAGGGACGATGACTGCAGCCCCAATGCTGAGCACCCTTTGGGGCAGGAACTGCTCCTCAGCTCCATCTGACCCTGCGCTGGTGCAGCTGAGGCCGTTTCCTCTTGTTCAAACACGCTCCCAACCACAACTCCCCTTGCTCCCAGCCCTCAAAACGCCTTTAACCCCCGCCCTGGTGGCCTCAACCGGAGACCTTCAGGGAAGCAGAAGCCTCCTTTCTCCTTAACCCACCACATCCCTCCCATCCCGGCTCTATGGCACAACGCAGGGACGAGGAATCAGGCTCCTGGGATTCATTTCTAACACTCATTTAAAAAGCAGCGGGGCAGAGGCACAACAGCAGCAGCCAAAGGCCTGCGCCTGCTTCAAACACACGTAGCAACCATTGGATTGACAACAAACGAGCTTTACTTCCATGGACCCAGGGCGGGTTTACATCGCTTCAGAGCCACGGGGAGCCCTGGAGACCCCCCCCCCCC
>JANRGW010042107.1:0-43739 GCA_024733675.1 Psilopsiagon aymara
AGGGACTGTAGTGAGAGGACAAGGAGTAACGGGTTCAAACTTAAACAGGGGAAGTTTAGATTGGGTATGAGGAAGAATTTCTTTACTGTAAGGGTGGTGAGGCACTGGAATGGGTTGCCCAAGGAAGCTGTGAATGCTCCATCGCTGGTGGTGTTCAAGGCCAGGTTGGACATAGCCTTGGGTGATGTTGTTTAGTGTGAGGTGTCCCTGCCCATGGCAGGGGGGTTGGAACGGGATGATTTTAGGGTCCTTTACAACCCTAACTATTCTATGATTCTATGAGCAAACATGGTACATCCTGGTTAATGAGGCGGTACTACCATGCAGAGCAAGCTGTAAGTGTGCTCTAGAGAGTAGGTCAGTTGGAGGTAGCTGGGCTGATTGACCTCTCCTCCCCCATGCCTGCAGTCTGGCAGTTAACAGTTCAGGCTGCGGGCTCTACACACATATGGGCTATGTCAGAAGAAAGGAGTCCAACTTGGCTTGGATATAAGGGACCATATCTCAGTTCCTGCAGCTTTGTGTGGCTTAGCGGAGTTGCCAGGTATTTCTGGCAGTGGAATATCTGTCTTCTCAAGCTTTTAGTTTCATGGAACTATTTTGGTTTCTAGAAAACAAAACATGACAGTCTCACTGCTGTGGAGTATAATCCCAGGTCTCCTCTTTGCTCAAATCTTGTATTTTAAGTCTACTACCACTATGAGTTTGATCTTTATCCCAAAGGAGGATGCATACAGTTTGTCCTTTTCCAAAATTTGCAGTGGGATGAACTTCCAGACATGATTTTCATGAGACTGGGTAAATTAGGGCCATACTCTTAAAAGAAAATGATACAACAGAGAAAACTGAAGATCATTTTAGTGTGTGATGTTGTGGAGGATGGGAGGAGATCTCCCTAGATCCACTTCTCTCCACACCGAATTCAGTCTGACTGGGATAGAGGAGATAATGATCTAAACATGACATGCATTGAGAAAGTGACTGCTGATCTCTGTTTCAGGTAAAGATGGAGGAAGCAGTGTGGGAGAATAAAGAGGGAAAGTGATAATGACTGTCTAATCCTAAGAACTTTATATCCTTGAAAATAGCAACCACGAACAGACTGGGCCTGAAGGCTATGTTTTTAACATCAAAGATACAGAGGAAGTGTTTAGAGAGCACATTTCTATTGTAGGAGAAAAAAGTGCAATGGTGTTGAAGAAAAGAATCTGGGACAGTACTTGGGGAAATATCAGTCCTTTTGTGTATTTTCTCAGAAGCATTTTTGGAAGCACCTCAGCAGAACCAAACTTTCATGGTTTTGAGCTCTTGTGACTTTTTCTTCCTGAGCCTAGCTAAAGTGCAAACAGGTTGCTCAAAGTTGCTTATCGGATAATAACAGCCAAGTGGCACATGGATAAATACTAGGAGTGATGGGTTTTGACATATCAGAGAGTAACTAAGGCACTCATGAACAATGATGATGTGGTGCTTGCAGTATTAGGGACTCCTGGGACCTGATTTTAACTTCTTCAAATGCAACTTAAGTAAGATTATAAGCAATCCCATCAAGTTAATATGGAGACTAGAGTATGTTGTCCTAATCCCAAAATCATTATGGCAGACAGAATATAATACCAGGCACCACTGGAATAGGTTAAGTTCTAGGTGTACCATATCACAGCGCTCAAGCTAGTCATTTGGGAATATGACATGAATACAAATGTTCATGACTCTAAAGCAGGTTCACTCTGAAATACAAGGAAGCTTTTTCACTGAATTGACTTGCAGTGGCTTGGCTTGGTCTGTGTCTCTGTCACACACACATTTGGAATGTGAATTTTGCTTTCATTATATTTGAAGGTTTTAAGTGTATTGTGAAGAACTAATGATGGAAGCTGTAGGTGTTAATACTGTGTTTTCTTGGTGAATATATTCTTGGCGAATGTATCTCAATAATAACCTTTACTAGAGTTATTTAGAAAGCCAGCAGTATTTTACCAGTGAAAATTTCAGTTCCTTTCATGTCTAAGTGCACAGTAGAAAGTCTCTGTAAAACTCCAAGCCTCAATCCATTAGTCCTGGTAACTAAACTGTTTGGTGCAGTTGACAATGAACATTGTTCCCTGCAGCAGAATGCCATAAGAAAAACTTGTGGCTAATTTGAAGTAAAATGCCATGTAATGGAAGAAGTCTCAGGGACACTTTTTAATGATGCTTTGTGTTGAATATTTATATAGTAGAGTAGGAGATGGGGATTTTAAGCAATTTATAATGACAGGATGGTCTTGCAGGTCATTATTTTCATTTCACATGTGATCCTGCCTCCATCCTGCCCCTTCACATAATATCAGTGCCAGAGCCCAACCAACAACAGAGCAAAACAGTAACATGTCCCTTGGAAGAAAGGTTTGTCTTCTTACTGTATCACTAATTAATTGGAACAAGTAACTTCTTTGCAAGAGAGCACAGGACATTAAGAGACCAACTTGCTTTCACCAGGAAACAAATTAGACTTTTGTAGCCCAGAAAATTTTGTTTGAGGTTTATTTTGTCAGTTTTGTTCTTTCTGTCACTTGATCTGTTCAGAATTAGGTGTTTGGGCTTCAGTCTTGCCTGTGGTAGCATGGAATTCTCAACAGGGTGCCAAGAAAAAGTAAGACTTAGATAAAAATATCTGCTGTGCAGAGTGGTAAAAGAAGACAAAAGTTTATAATGAGGGTCTTATTTCCATTTTATAGGCTGGGCAAATAAGGCAGCAGAGACTTATAATGACTTGCTCAAAGTCAGACAGAAAGTAAGGAGAACTCATTTTATTCCCTTTCATTCCAAGGTCTGTGCCATGCTGGCCTTCATCACACTGAGCAGCCTCGCTGTTCACTCTGTACTCTTCCTCCTCTCTGCTTACTAATTTGCTTTTCAGTGGAATTCTGTTAAGCTTAAACCTTCACATTTGGCTGTGTTTCAAAGTCTAAATATTCAAACTGGTGTTCAACATACTTGGCTCTCCAGTGGCGCTTGCCCCGAGCAGAGCCATGTGCAAGCCTGCTGGCCCAATCAGCTGCCTCTGGGAATACCACTGGAGACAGCTAAAATTGCATCTCTCTCTGGCTTTTCCTGTCTCCCCGTTGCCTGGCTCAGTTCTTTGGATAATTGTAAATTCCCAAGGTTTGTAGCTGAGTTTGTGTAAGTGCTGTTGCATTTTCTTTGTTTGACTTAAACTTGCAGGTGGTTTTTGTTAATGTATGTTTTCCATAATTTGCCTGAATAGGCTTAAAATTTTCTGTTATTTATATGCACAACCTAAGAATTCAGTGCTAACATTAACTAGAACCATCCATTTCCTGTTTGAAATAACATTTTACTTCAGTTACTTCAATTTTATTTTAAAAGAATTTTAACTACAAGAAAATTGGATGTTACTTGTAATAGCAACAGGTTTTTCTAAGTGTTCAGTTTATAATAAAGTTTGACTTTTTTTTTTTGAGGGTAGCCTGCCAAGATTTTTTTGAAACTGAATTTTTCTATGTTATTTAGTTAATTATGGCCCTACCTGCCTGCAGATTGTCATACCTTGTCCTGCACCATGCATGACAACTACTTAATTATGTCTTGTTGTCTAGATGTCATTTCCTGAGGCACTAGAGAAATACCTAGATTTCTTTTTAGTGTAGATTGTAAATAGCTAGGGAATTTTAGATCTTTCTAAAAGATCTTTCTGTGGTAGGAGTCATTTCTCCATGGGAGCTATTTGTGAGAACTTCTACTAATTATATTCTAATTATAAAATAGTAGGAGCAGATGCTGCTTTAGAGAAACGCTTTGGTTCAAGGCATTCACAGGGTGGAGACAGCAACCCACCCAGCAGATAAGCCATTGTAATAACAGCAGGAGACAGACACTCCATGGTGAAAATGAAGGTGGTCATTTTTCCTAACGACAGCCATGAGTTCCAGTGGGAAACTGTCTGCACTGTTCTTGGGCCTTTAGACTGAGTTTTGTGTTCCACTGGAAGTTCAGACTCTTTAGTGAACAAATAAGTTTGATACCTACTAAAATTAGTGATTCTTGATAGCCCATTTTCTGTCTAGAAATTTATGGTGGGGTTTTTTTTTTTACTCTGCCAAGGAGTGAAATGAGGAAGGGCAAAAAGGAATTTGTATATTAGAAATGATGAATGTTAGAGCAGGGGAATAAGCTCTGTTTTCTCATTAGAGGTCAACACCACAGACCCACCAAACCTGAGGGTTAAGGCATCTGGAAACAGCAGAGAACCTCCTGAACCAGATCGGGTTTATATTTTAAAAGTAGGATTGAAAAGTGCTCAAACTGCTAAATGGCCAAAGTTTCACAATGTGTTAAAACATATTGAAAATGAAGTAGAATAATCTTAAATATGCACAATTTCTTAATATTAATGTAACAGTAAAAACTTTTCAATTTTCAGAGATATCAGTAGGTAATGCCATCCAGTTCCCCTTATCAGTAAAAACAGTGATCCTCTGTGTTAACATCAGGTACTTGAGAAGATGAAAGTGTCTTGGGCTGCCTTATAAATGACCTGTACACCAAGATTGGTTTACCCCATAATATTCATGATACATGCAATCCTTGGTCTGGGTGATGTTGAGGACAATTAAGGTATGGATCATTCACTGGGAAGGTGGAAAGTGATTTCCATGCTATTCTGTAACTTTGACAGCTCAAGAGGCATCCACTCTTAATGGCTTTTAATTTACGATTTATTCTTGTGTGTCAGTTAATTCCTAATGTCTTCATTCTGTGGAGGAGGGTGCAAATAATAGGCATAGAATTCAGGTAGGAAAGACCTAAAAGACACATTTGTACCATGAAAATGCAAAGACTCTGCCAGTCACATAATAATTTTGCAGTCTGAATGCCTGCATATTGTATTATTGCTGCTTTGCCGCTTTCTGAAATTATTTTGTTTATGGTCATTACTATTGAAAACATTTAAAAATGCCATAAATTGACCATCTCAGCAGGCTGAAATGTTTAAAGGGGCAAAGTGCTGTTGGCCACTGTATGCATGGGCTGCATGGCAAACTGAGTGGCTTTACATTTGCACAATTACCTGTGGCTTGTGTTACAAGGAGAATGGTGATTGATCCTTGAATGACTTGCAATTTATCACAGATTAGATATGATTTCTGTATCTGATTAACCTTCTCTGTAAGATGGCCATCATTTTTGCAATGACAGTAAATTATTTCATACTTGAAAAGACAGATATAAGCTAGTTGCAATCAATAGCCCACAAAAGGTGACAC
Source organism: Psilopsiagon aymara (assembly GCA_024733675.1). Lineage (NCBI taxonomy): Eukaryota > Metazoa > Chordata > Aves > Psittaciformes > Psittacidae > Psilopsiagon > Psilopsiagon aymara. Next base: position 5,271 of record JANRGW010042107.1, read on the forward strand.
CTTGAATTCAGGTGGTTATCTATAAAGTGTGTTGCAAATGATTGAATCATATGTCAAAATACCTGTTTCACGTAAGGCACCTCTGAAGTGAAGTGGCTTTTATTTCAGTATGAAATGCAAAGAGATGGGGAAGGGATGTTTGGGGTTTGTAGTGTAATCAGGCACTGTTGCATGCTGCTATACAAAGCAAGTACAAATTTTTATGAGTGACAGATGTGATTGTCATTTCTAGACCCCATTACATATGATTTTCTTTGTCACAATTGTATGGAGAGAGCTTGATTTGATAAGATTGCATTGAGCTAGGTAAAATGGAGGTTAAAATGAAGTATTGTGCCCTCTTGTTATTTAAGTAACATTCTCTGTACTCTCAGTGGAGTAGATATATTTTCATATATTTTGTCTTTGAATTTGCTATAATAGCTCATCCCTCCACAGTATCCTTTGATACGATTCCATTCTTAATGTGTTTTCAGATTTAAATTAACCTTCATTTATTATTCAGCAACACAAAGAATGCATATTTGAGCATGCAGAAATGCAATCCCCTGATTGACTGCCTGGTCCCTCTATGGGAGGTGGGAGGCATTAATTCCTGAGAGGGAGACTCTTACATCAAGTTGAGACAGTTTTCAATCTGTGGAAAGCTCTTTTTCAATGTCAGTTTAAGAAATATGTTAATAACTTGAACCTCGACTACAGTTCAGCTCCGAATGAAGATGAGAAGGAAACTGCCATTCTTAAAAGGGAATCTTCAGCAGCTGGATGGACAGGTTACTTAGCAGTGCAGGCACAAGGAACATCTAAACTCTCCTCTTAAAAAACACCTTGCCCGTATTAACAGAAAACAGACTTCCTAAGAGGAAGGGGCTCGTGTGACATGCTGAAGGCACATATCTAAAAATAATTGCATGTCCCCTGCACCACTGTGGTTCTGATATGGCAAGATTTAAGCCAAGTAAACTGCAAGATAAGGATTCTCTTTCAGGAAAGCAATTTTAGCATGTCCTAAATGCCCATCTCAACCACGTGAATTGCTGAATTGGAGTCTCTACTCTTCCAGGAAAGGTCAGATGTCTCACTTTCCTTTCCTTAATCCCCATAATATACATGACTATGCATCACCACCTTCTTTGCCAAAGGTTGGTGCTGCCTGATTACATGGAAAGATCTAGACCACTAACCACATATATTTCTAAAATCAGAGGGAGTGATTAGTCCCAGGCCTAAATTCCCTTTTCTAAAGTGACAGTGTCCCTTTTGCTTTTAATGAGATTACATTTTATTAGGCTGAACTACCATAGTACGCACTAGAGGATACTGTAAGAGCTGCGGAATTTTCTGTTAAGAAATGTGTCTTATAAATCAGTTACTTGTCTTGTGAGAGCACATGTATAATAGCTGATTATATGGAAGAGTTATACTGGCATAAGAGCCATGTGCCTGTTCCTAGAAGCCTGTATGTGACTCATCACAGCTCACATCTGTGATGTTGTAAAGGCCAAATATTGTTTCTACTTTAATCTACATTAATCTTATTGTTTCTTTTTAATCTTAACTTTCGTCATGCCCCATAAAGTACTCCAACAATTTATTAAGATAACTGTATTTTGCCATGGTAATTCCTACTATGTGTTATTCAGTGGTTATTAATCTCTTTAGTTCAGGGTCATGTTTTCCTCTCTTCAGCATTTCTTATACTGTCTGAGGGTGCCCAGAGCACTAAGAGCTCCCAGAAGTCCAGCTAGTCAGTCTTAGATGCTTTTGACTCTGTGGTCTTGGATAAATGTTTCATTTGCAAATAGACGAGAAAGAAACATTCCAGCACAGTCAAGTATTCATGTATTAGACTTCGATTCTTTGTTTGCTCATAGAAAATAGATGATGCTACCTCCGGGATTGATTTTATTATCTCCAGCCATGACTTGCCTTGAAATCAATACAATAATGTAAAATGTCATTGCAAGTAGAGAACATTGATCTGCAACACATTTATTAACTCCTTCTGATAAAAACCAAAATGAAAATGGTAAACATGCTGGTATTCCAAAAAGATAAAAAGTGAATTCCAAATGTTGGAGTTACAGTTTATCTACAAGAAAAACCTATTTTAAAAATCTTGTACATGAAATGGGTTATGCAGAAAAGGAAAAAGCATAGCTGGATCTTTAACACTGTAACACTAATGGCTGTTTAAAATAGCTAGGTAATTAAATGGTTAATCAAAGTAGGAAACTACTGCTTATCTGCCTTGGTCCACACAAGAAATCAGAAATTCAGCCTGAGGAAAAGCAGCTCTCTGCCCTTTTTCTCCTACATTGGATGAAACCGTGTGTGCTTGGCATTGCTTGCCTTTGTCTTAGCTGCTTGTTTGAAGCATCTGGTAATTGAACATAAACTCTTGCACTTGAGCATTCATGCTTGAACCTGAAATTACCTTGTCATCCACACTGGCTTTCATTAAACAGCTAACAGATGCCCTGGCATGCTCCTATCACAACGCATGATGCAGAAAGTCAGAGCCTCTTGTGCTGAAATGGCTTTGGTTTATATGGTCTCCTTTTGTCCAGCCTGGAATAAATGTCCTCTCTGCATTCTGCAGCTTGCTGCTGTTTAACTCAGATATGCCCTCTGAGTAGAATAGGTGAGATACTAATACTTCTTATGTACTTGAAGAAAATGTACATATCCATCAGCAAAAACAAACACTGCTTTTTATTTTCCATTTAAAGAACCAGACAATGTTTCTTCTCCCAGTAAGCAGCTGTTTCAGCTTTCACTAGCTCATCTGTGTCCAACTGCAATATTTTCCCCTCCAAAGCCATGAATATATTTAAACAGGCTTTTCCTATTTAGGCCAAAGAGTAAAGAGAAGAAGGACATATACTGCAGACCTTCGATGGAGGACATTTTACAAAATTTCCATTAGGTGCCATTAACCAAACCTAGCACCATGAAAGTGCAAACAAATCCTGAATAAAGTGAAACAGGCAAGGCTAGAAAAGGGAAGGAAAGAATAAGCCTTTGCAAGATGTTGGAAAGCTTTCCTTACAAGTAGAACACTTTGGAGGGCACTCTTTTAAGTTTTTTTGGGGGGAGTTCAGTTTTCTTCATTATTTTATCCTGGATAATTATGTCAAAACCCAAGTATTCTCTTTTCTTCATTTGTCCTTTGACCTCCTTCTCTATCCTGGGGCAGATGTCTAAATAAGTATTTAAATGTTAGGAGCACAGGTTTCAGAAGGCAGCTCTGGAAATGTTGACATTATCACCCTTTTTTGTTAATCTGTCTCCAGGATGCTCATTTCTACTGATTTGAGGCCAACAACGGGAGCTGTTATCTCCTGAGCATGTTACAGTTCAATCTTTTATTGTAGTAAAATACTCTCTATTCCTTCTGCAGCCAGGGCTGGCAAAGAAAATCTCATTGTTTACTAAGCACTTAAATGAAAGGCACTGCAGTTATTAGCATTGCTGAATCCCTTCCCTGTGGAGCAGAGCGCACAGCCGTCACAGCTGAGCCAAACTGGAAGGCAGCACATTTGGAAACAGGGTGCCAAGTGGCCACCTAAAGCAGACGTGTCTGCCTGTCTGTAGGTGTAAGAAACCCTCCAGTCAGTTGAAATCTTGCTGATGGGCATAATATATGTGACATTGCTTCTTGCTTTGCCCTGGTCCTCTTGCAGCATTCAAAAGAAATTTGCATGCTCAGGGCTGACCTAAAAAAAAGCATTGTCCTCCCACTGTCAGCCTCTGATTCATTTTATGTCACTTATGTCATGCCATTGTAGATTGTGTCCCACTGTGTCATGTCCTCCAGATCAATATGACACAACATTGCACTGCATGAGCTACAACAAGCAAAAGCAGCCATGCAAAGCTGTTTACCCTAAACAAGTAGTCGCTCCTAATGGACACCCAATCAATAGAAAATCAGGGTGAGATGGTTTCTTTTCAGATTGGATAATTGTTACCCTCAGACCGTATCTACGATGTCTGCAGCCTGCTGGTTTGCAGCTCAGAAATGCATCACAGCTTCCCAAAATGAGACACAAAGTGGAGGCAGCACTAATAGCTAATGACGGGCTCCTTTTAGCAGGGGGTGGGAGACAAAAGCGAAGCAATTACAGCCTCTCTTCAGAAGGGAAGTGATGCTCAGCTTCAATTCTCCTAACATGCACTGAAAGCTAGCAGAAAACTTTGTTAAAATCTCTTGTAACATAAACCAAATACATTCCATCAGTCAGAAATACACCAAATTGTCTGCAATATGCTGCAGCAACAAAACTTGGGGACGTAATGCAGGACACAAATAGGTAAGAAAAGCTCAGATAGCCTCAGAGCACCCTGCTAGGGATGACAGTGGTGTCCAGAGCTATCCTGGTGCAGCCATGCTGGTTTACTCCAGCTGAGGACCATCCCCAAGAGCTCTCACACGGCTCAAACCATCTTGGCTCTGACAACAAGCTGCAAGCAGTGAGCTGCCAGCCTGGCTGGCATGCAAGGAGAACTGCATGTAAAACGAACGAGTGCCATTTCTGTCACACGGAAAGTGTGCTCCTGAAAATGCGGGTGTGAAGGGAAGGCTGAGAGGGAGCTTCCCTGCTTCCCTGAGCCTTCAGTGACACCTACAGACAAGCACTAACCAGTCTCCAGAATTCACATGCCAGCACCAGCCACACGTCCTGCTGCACTCCTGCTCTGTTGCTGCTTTTCAGGGTAGGTCTCCTCTTTCTCTGTAGCAAACCCAAGCCCAGGCCAATGTGAACTCACTCGCATCTGCATTTGCTCTACCTACAGGGCACCTAGTGAGTATGTTTTCAGGTACAGTCTAGTTGGGCTTTTTTTGTTCCTGTTTCCTATTTGAGACTGAAATCTGGTTTATTTTGCCTCCTGGTGACACAGGTCTTTTCACCCCCTGAGAGTGTTCCTGCTGGCATCCACTATCCACATATTTCTCCTCCAGAAACTTCTCAGTAATGCCAGCTGAACTTCCTCAGAAGTGACCCAGAACAATTTTGCTTGCTTTTCTTCTTTCCACAGGAGAGCTGGGAAGCACCAGGCACTGCCTCCCTTTGTGGAGGGCTCGGAAACCAGAAGGCAGCTGTAAGGGGTGATGCTACTAATAGAAATAATAACCCCTTATCTGCAACTGAATCTTTCAACCTTATTTTTCAAACTATCTCAAAATGCACCAGAAGGTGAATATCATCTCAAAATATCACCAAAATCACAATTATTTCTTTTAATTAGTTGCCCTTGGCAATAGTGCCTTTACTAAGCAAAGACATCTAAGGAAAATAATCCATACTTCGAGGGGACAGGACAGTAATAGAGCATTAAGATCAGCTTCCGCACACACTTCCTAGGTTGCCTCTCCTTCCTCACAACAGGACGGTAAATAAATAAGTAGCTAGCTCAGAAAAAAAAACAGTCCTTGTTATTTATATATTTTTGACTTGGATGCTACCCAACATTTTGGAGTCATTAAAGCAGTCCCCATAATTTAAAAAGTGCCTGATGTTACAGCTTTTGAAAGTGCACATCTAATAATTTCAATTACCACTTGGCCGTGTATCTCCAAGGTGTGCCTGCACTCGACTGCCCTCAGTTGGCTTCTGAATAACATTTTCCACTTGCTGCTCTGCTAGGGTTATTAAAGGGGGGGGGGGGGGATGTTTTAGTTTTTCAGCTCTCCCAGTCCTTGAGAAGAGATGGGTAAGCATTCTCCTTGGGGTGATTTGTAAAGTGCCTTGCTGGGGCTCGCACTCCTGCTGAGCATGGCTTGGGTCAGAGCCCTCTTCCTGCACATTGTTTGTCACCCTGCTGTATCAGCCATTCCGTAACTCGGTATGTTCAGTTATTAGGTTGCAATGCTTCTTGACATGACTGGATTGAAACCTGGGCACCTGATTTTCGGAGTCACCAGGCACTTGCAGTTCCTATGACATCCATAGGAGCTGTGCTAAACTGCTCTGGAAACCAGGGCTTAAGCAAACACCATGTTTCATTCTTTATATGTTAATAAACTGTATGCATTGCAGCAGGAAGAATCAGATTTATGGTGTGGACTTCTTGCTTCTTGCAGAAAGTGCTGTGGATGTGAAGGTTAGCTACAGCAAAATCTTGGCACTGCCACTTGTTAAGGAGCACAGCTTACATGGATCATTGTGGGACTTGTGAGAGAGCTTAGGGCTTTGTGGGAGGCACCCATCTCATCTTAGAGTCAAGCCCTTCATAAATATTTCATACAGGCTTTGAGCAGCACAGAGGATGAAATTCTGATGCTGAAAGGAATTTCAGTAAGCGACTCCGTGCCTGAACCCTACTGCAGGTGCGGGCATTTCTGTCACATCTTGAGCTTGGTATGCTCTGGGTCTTCCTGAGAGTCAGGAGTAGCAGACTCAAGTGACTGTAAAATCCTGATACGCTGGTTATACAAAAACAGTATCATAAATCTAGGCAACAATTAAATATTAATTTAGTAACGTGCCATTGCAGTGCTTATACCTGAGAAATTTCAGATGCTTTACTTGTGTTAATTAGTTAAGCCTCATAACACCTGGTATGGTTCAGCTAAGAGATACTGTATTTTGTTAGAAGTGAAACCAAAATAGAGATGAATTAAATTTGTCCAAGATAATACAGCCAAGTCCCTGAGGACTTGATCTGAAGCCTATAGTAACAGGAATGAAATCTTGTTCAGCACCTCCTCTATGTTTTTGGTAAAGTCTTTGAAAACCCAGGAACGCCTCTGCATCCCCTGAATTTCAGTCAGTAGTTCTGCCCAGTGCATATCTTTGTTGCTGCATCGTTATTATTTTATCAGAGAATTAAGTAGTCAGCCAGTAGTTTCTGGAAGAAGTAGTTAAGATTTTGGATTCATATACCAGGGAATGAATAATGTTTGTAGTATTTTAGTATGACAGCTGTTCAGAATAGACTTTTGGAATAAGCAAAAATATCTGTATATGATTTTCAGACTTTTGGTCTCATTGTTAAGCAATATTTTTTTTCCTTTTCATTTCCTATGAGGACCTGTAGAAAAAAATTACTGCATTTTTGTCAAAGGAAATAAAAGAGAAACGTTAACTTTAGAGGCAGGAGGAATTCACAGGCACAGATGAGGAGCTGAAGTCTGCATAATGCATCATGGCTCATCCTTCTGTGCCACCGTTTTGCTTCCAATGCGTCCTGTGAAAAAATAAAGTGAAATTAAAGTGAAAAATAGAAAATTAAACCAGTGGTAAAGCATCCATAGAACTCCAGCTGTGAATAAGAGATTAGTCCTGAAGCCCAAGATGGAACTGTTATGTGCTACTGCCCATGTTTAACAGACAGAACTTGGTATATCACAGGTACTCACAGGTTTGTAGGATTTCCTTTGGTAATGTCATGTTTAGGACAATGCCTGTTCTCACCTTTCCTCTGCTTCGCCTCCTGCAAATCAGATCTTGTTCAACGGGTGAGTGACATCCCATGTAAAACCGCAGGGGTCCTAAGAAGTGAGTCAGCCTGACCTGCTAAGTGACTCAGATAAGCTGCACATCAGTCAGAGGAGCTACTACACCCAGAGCCAAGTATTAGCTGAACATCCCTCTGTCTAAAATTACTATAGGATTTCCCTTGCTGAGAGGAGAGTTTTGATTTCCATGGTGTGAAAGGTTTGGTTGGTGTCACTCATTGTGTATACTTTATGTGGGCCCTCCTCACACAAAAAAACCTACCTGGATTTAAAACAAAACCATCCACCAGAGAACATGGCCAGTGTTCTAAACAAGCACCAAGTTTTCATTAAACATAACATAAAACAATATTATTAGTCTTATCTTTCCCTTGCCAGGTCTGAGCAGATATCACTCATGTTTTTAATATATCCTTCTTCATTCCAGTTTTGGAAATCTTACATTGAGAGAGTTTTCTTAAGTCACTATTTGATTTAGGAACAACAAAATAGGGTTTTTTTATAAGCATGGTGAGCAATGTAGCACTGTGAAGCAAATCTCTGAAGTAAGAAGATCCAAATAAAATAATCTCTGATCTGCAAGCTTTAAAAAAAAAAAAATTAACCAAACCTTTCAGACCCACTGCACTCTTTTCCAGCCTTTTCTTTCCTCCTTGTTCATCAGAATGGTGACTAGAAGAGGATTATGGAGGATTTATTGAGAGTATTTCAGTCCAAAAAAAGACAAAGGTATTGGAGGATAAAACCACAGACACGATCGCTTGTTGCAGTAAGGATCTTCCTAAGTGATTATTGCAAATTTTCAAGTTCTGGTGGCAATGCTGCAGTTGCGGTAGACTGCTTAGCATCTTTCTCAGCTCTGCATGTCCCTCCATTTCTCAGGAAGACAGAATTAATGCTTTTTTCCCCCTTTTTTTATTTGTTATTTGTAGATCCAACCAGGGTTATGGTGTCACCTTTCAGCATGGATGTCACTGTTGGAGAAAGCATTGTCTTGCCTTGTCAGGTATCTCACGATCACTCACTAGATATCATGTTTACCTGGTCATTTAATGGGCACCTGATAGACTTCGAAAAAGATGGGGATCACTTTGAACGAGTTGGAGGGGTAAGTATTAACACTAAAGCAATCTCCTTACAGTAATAAAAGAACAGAGAAAAGAGCTCCTAAAAGAAGGAATGAACTTGCCTAAATTAATAGTAGATGCTGTCTTGTGTTTTATAGACTGACATGATGAACACTGCCAGTATACTTCTTCATTATAGGGTAGAATTGTTATGATTTCTTAATGACATAACTTAAATCTGCTCATGTGACAAATGTGATGACACTGCAGTGGGTTGTATGTCAGAAGACCTATAATATGTTTTCTCACTGCAAAAAAAAAATGCCTTTTAATTCAAGGAAGTAGTCCATAATAGATTTTTCTGTCTGTAACAATTAAAGAAATGTAAAATATAACAATTGCAGAACTTTGTATTTATACAGAAAATAGTGGAAAAATCAGAGGATATCCTCAAATTTGTTTAGACAGTTTGTTGGCACGCTTATCTGTGTCCTCCTCTTGTGGCCCCATGCTCAGAACAAGTATTTTCCTTTACACAAAATAATCCACATGGTAACACCAACCATCAGAGATGACATTTCTTTTCGGTATTATCTGTGCACATTTCCTGGCAATGTCACATTGGTATCTTTATGTTGTTGTGTGTTTATGGAAAAACCCATCAGTACGAACTTACAAATCAAACTTGTGCAATGTGCAGATAACTGTTTATTGGAAGGTTGAAAAGGTTTGATGTGATGATCTTAAAAGTCTTTTCCAACCTAGCTGAATCTGTGATTCTATGGTTCTATGTGGGACAGCCTATGGCAAGGTAAGGGTGCCTATGATGGTCCCTGCCTGCCTGATTTTCTCTGTTGGAAGCAGAAAACTGGAAGATGTTTTGCATGTTGCTCTGAGGAAGGTTTTATAGAGACACATGCTCTGCTGAATTTGAGCAGCCTGGCAGTACATGTTTCCTCTTGTCAGGAGTGAAATTTAATGCTGAACGGAAAAGGAAACACAATCTACAAGCCTTGCTGTTATCCCTACAAAAATCATTGAAAGATGCAGTAAAAGGTTGGTGCCTGTGGCGCACATCAGCAGCAACAGATTTTTCTGGCGGCTGTGCCTGATTGGTCTGCAAAGCTAAAATTACAAACTTTGTTAATATTCTTTAGTTAGAAAGCCACAATCACAAGGGTACTCTGAGATTTCTAATGTATTGAATGCTTTGTGTCTCGAGAAGAATCTAGAGAGTTTTCAGCTTCCTATACATACAGAAACCTAATTAGTTCTATTCAACAATTAATCAGACATGCACTTGGCATTTGGAAAACAAATTATCACCGTTAGGTGATTCAAGATTTCCTCGGAGAGTGCTGTTCTCATGATCTTTAGCACAAAAACGCCGAGCAATCAAAATGCTGGCCCTAGTACAAAGCCATGAAACTATTGCAGATGTCTCATAATTTGGGCTGGTTTTCTCTTACGAAATAGATGTAGACACAACTTGGGCATGTGAATACCAGAGAGGCTATAAACTGGATATCCAGGGATAAAAGAGGAATCAGAGCGAACCTGCCCTACATAAGCTTTGTCACATTGTTTTAATGGGGAAACTGCTTAACGGACCCAAACCAGGCTCCCCTGCCCCTTGTCAGAGCCATAATTTTAGAAACGCTCCGGCTCTTACCTCCAAGGCAGACACACATAATTTTAATAGGCCACGGCTTGCATTACTAATGTTTTCATCAGCCAGTGTAAAGTAAACCCATTAGTCACAGCGTCCTTCATGTGATAATGATGTTTAGCGCTCATTAAAAAGTAGTTGTAACCACTTTTCCCTACTTTATCAGCAGGATTCAGCTGGCGATTTGATGATCAGAAGCATCCAGCTGAAGCATGCTGGAAAATACGTCTGCATGGTGCAAACAAGTGTGGACAAGCTATCGGCTGCTGCAGACCTCATTGTAAGAGGTATTTGAATTTTGTTACTGTTGTTTTAAAATCTCTTTGGGTTTTTTTCCTACCTTCTGCTGCTGGTAAGACAATTCCTGGGCTTGAAGATATTCATTGAGATCCCAGCACCTTGTAATTAGTCTCAGAAATGAGCTCTAATTACACACTGGGTTTTGCAATATGTTTTCAAACAGTGTATATAAAAGATGCTTTCATGCATACTTATAGAACAGACACGCAACACAGATAAACACACTAGTACTTGTTCATGTCCTGAATGCAAAACTTGCACCAAGTGAGCTCATTTAATTGATGAACTGCACAGCAGAAACAGTATCCAGCTTATTCACTGCATTTCTGCTAAGCAATTTTGTTCGTTTCCTAGAATAAATATGATTTAGTAACTTCACTGATATTTCAAGTTCTGTGAATTACTCTACACAGGTGACTTTAACAGAGATGCAATTAGTTAACCTGAGTCTGTATCCTTACAATAAATATGGTATATATTTTTCTGCTCGTTAGCTCTGAGGAAAGCAAACTTTGGTGCTGCTCAGTACCTGTTGCCTCAGTTCTCGTAGACCTCAAGAAAATCATAGTTTTCACATTCTCCATGTAATACAAGTTCTCAGGCAGCTCAGTGAAAGAGAGGAGAGCATGCAAAAGAAGAAATTCCCTCCTTATCAAAGCTGTGCCAGAGTAAAATGTGCAAGATTTGAACTGAACTTCCATTGAGAAATGTGCCCTTGTCTCTAGCTGGGCATTCTGTTATCCTCATAATACTGCAGTGCTTTTCACCACGTTTTCCCCATAGGAGCATGAACACAGATGTTCTTAGCCATGTGCCGCACAAAGCGCTGGCTCCCTGGAGGCAGCAAAGCCGCAGCTCTCCTCCCCAGGAGGTTGCTCCCTATTGCACCAACTCACAGGTTTTGCTGCAGCATGGTTTCAGATTAATTTTCTGTCATTTTGCACAACCATTTCAAAACAGCCTGCTGCTGGGCACCTCGGTTGGGTAATTTCCTTACTGCTGTCTCTGTAAACAAGCATGAGCAACGCTGCATTCTCACAAGAAAAGGACCCTTGATGATGGTAAAAACACTGATCTTGTCACTCCCTGAAAACATCAATGGGACATCTCCGCTTAGGCCAGTGGTCCCATGGCTACGCTGAGAGTTGTGCTGTATTATCTCACCACCAGCATGAAAGTTGGGAAGTATTGCAAGGCCGTGAGACCGGAGGAGGGGTGAATAACTGGTGCATAAATGGATCTTTCTGAACAATTTTTAGAAGTTTTTTAAATATTGGAGCTATGACAAATTAATAACAGATTAGATACTGGAATAAAAATGAATTATTTATGTCAGGGAGTATCAAAGTAGAGCATACTGAAGTAACCCCTGGCACTGGTACACACATGTCAGCCCACTTGTTCAGGATGGAGTTTTCTCGCACGATCAGAACAGAAGCACTGTTTGACCGTCAGTCAGCAGCCCTGAAATACTTGCTAAATCAATAACTGATAATTTTTCCCTCTCTTATCCTGCACCCTGAAAAGAAGGATATTCTGAAATGTGGGGAACAACCATGGCTATTCCAAGACATGAAGTGAGGACAGGCTGTTTCAGCTGCTGCCAAGCAGTGGGATTAATTTGTGAAGCATACAATGAAATTTCATTTCTCTGGTATAACTTGCAGAGCAGGACCAAAGGAGCTGACTGCTCTGTGAGACTGTGTTGAGTGACTGCTCCCCCCAGCAAAAGAATTTAAAGTTTTAATTTCTGAGACATTAAATCTGGCCAGACCTGCTGAAACTTTCATTTTAAAGGCAGGATATTAGAAGGTTTTGGGGGTATTTTAGATATTTAAACACATCCAGCTCTCTGAATATCCTATGAGAGTAATTTTAGTTCATAGAGTGAGCTGCAAGAGGAGGCTCTGCTGCTTGAGATGATGCTCTTGGGGAGGGACTTCGCCTCAGGTACCTCTGCTGACAGAAATGGCTGTATGACACAGGAGAGAGGTACTCAGTACTCAGTACTCTCTCCTGTGTACATCCCACAGTGCTTTACTGTCCCTACTCAGACATGTTGCTACCAATAGGCGGGTCCTTTGTTCTTCTCCAACCTCTGAGTGCATCCAGGCTGCAGCCAAAAATCATACTTGCATATTGGCCACTTCTAAAGCAGCAGATGTGAGACAGCAGAGCTAATCCCAAGCATTGCAGCGAGTGCCTTGCTCTGTATGGGAGCTCAGGTCTGCATGGGGCTCAGTACATGTGGAGCACCTGGGGGCTGTGGGTGAAGCCGATGATCTCTGAGTCTGTGCATCTCCCCTGTGCCTCCAAATCTAGGCATCCACTAAATCACAGCTAGGGCTGCTCTTATCTCCTCCGCAGGGACCTAGTTACCACTGTCCTGAGTAAAGGAGGAAGACCACAGCTCTCCTTCTTCAAGTCACTGCTAAGCCTCAAGCACCCCTCTCCTTTAATTCTTCCAACAGGTCCCCCAGGTCCACCAGAAGCTGTGACAATAGATGAAGTCACTGACACCACCGCTCAGCTGTCCTGGAGGCCAGGAGCAGACAACCACAGCCCTATTACAATGTATGTTGTGCAAGCAAGGACCCCCTTCTCAGTGGGATGGCAAGCAGTGAGCACAGGTAGGTCCATTGCCCTGGACCCTGAAATGCTCCACGATGGAAAACATCCATCAGGACCCATGCATGGGCTGAGCAGAGCAGCTCTGCACCCTGAAGTGAAAAGTAATTTGCCTGGCTGCAGAGCTGGTCTTTTTAACTAGTTTCAAGTTTGGCAACCCAAAGATTTAGAGTCCAGTCAGTGCTATTACTCATCCATTTTTCTCATGAATGTTTAAGGGAAAACAGAATGAATTCCTATCTTTTGTTGCTGCTCTGGAGATATACAACAGTAATTGTGGTCTATAAAGACATCCCTCAGGGACAGACTGTGTCATCTGGCCTATCTTTAAGTAGAATTATTTTCCTGATAGAGGGAAAAATCCCATGATGTAATTTCTCATTCCATCTGAGGTTAATTTTGTTCCAGTAGCCATTAACTAGAGGGAACAGTGTGTTTTAAAAAGAGAAAAATAAAATCCCTTTAAACCTGTTGTCTTGACATTTTGTTTTCAAAAAGTGGCAATTTAGGAAAACCTCTTTAATAGCCAGAATTTCTGTGCTAAAAGCACATTTTAATGATGCCTCTTCTTTGCAGTTAAAAAAAAATACAAAAAAAGAGAAAATGTTTATCAAGCCTTATTCACATTGTATTTACATTAATCCCTCACTTTTAAGGGTATCAGATATGCATGGCCTTTCACAGCATCTTTGATACTTTTAGAGGTTTTCACTGCATTCTGGACTCATGGTTGTCTCCTAGTTCCAGAGATCATCGATGGCAGAACATTCACAGCAACAGTAGTGGGCCTGAACCCTTGGGTCGAGTATGAATTTCGAGTAGTAGCCGCCAACCTGATTGGGATTGGGGAGCCCAGCAGACCTTCAGAGAAGAGAAGAACTGAAGAAGCTCGTAAGTAGTGGTGGGCTTTCTGTGCCCATAGCTCTCCTCCCTCATGGCATGTTATTTGTGTGCACAGAATAAGCAGGGGAAGTTGTGGAGCTCCTGATGGGCTCTTTTGCTCACTTTATGATGTCTGGAGTATAAGAAGACTTCATGTACTTTCTGCAGAAAGCAATGATTTTCCAAAAAAGGTATTTGGGCAGGTTTTTTGGAAAATACTACCCAGTATCCACTGATGAGAGAGATGAACTCTGAGAGCAGTCCCTCTGGTTTCCCATGATCAGCCTGATGGAAGGCATCAAGGAGTCTTCGTCAGGGACTTCAGTGGTAGAACAAGGGGTAATGGGTTTAAACTTAAACAGAGGAAATTCAGGTTAGATATAAGGAAGAAGTTCTTTTCTACTGTGAGGGTGGTGAGGCACTGGAATGGGTTGCCCAAAGAAGTGGTGAATGCTCCATCCATGGCAGTGTTCGAGGCCAGGTTGGACAGGGCCTTAGGTGACATGGTCTAGTGTGAGGTGTCCCTGCCCATGGTAGGGGAGTCGAACTAGATGATCTTAAGGTCCTTTCCAACCTTAAGAGCTACAAAACTCTGGAGCACAGACTACAGCACATTGAGAGCAGGAGTTTGAGCTTCACAACTGGAGAGTCAGCAGTCTATTGATGTCGGGGGCTTCTCTGGTTCTTGGAGTAACTTGGACCTCACCCTGTGGGTTGTCAGTGTTGGAGCAACCATCTTGGGCTGCCCTATGAGTTGGATTATTTCAGTGACTTACTGAAGGTCGGTCTTAAACACACCACTGCCTCCTAGAACCACACGGTTTCTGCTGTCTGCTGCAGGCACAGTGTAACCATGACAGCTGTAATGCTCCTTCATGCTGTCCCTGTCTTGTGATCTGGCAGAAAGGGGTCACAGCAAGGAACAGACTCAGTGTTTGGTTGCAGGGATATGTGTTGAGGTCATGGGAAACTCCTGGTAAGTGGCTCCATTGCTCTCCTTTAGTCTGTAACAGAACAGAATAGGAAATAGAAGAATAAATAAAAGCCCTTTTTCATGGAAGATAAATGTTTAAACTAAACAATTAGTGACTGAACACACAAGTTAATCGGCATATTTTTAAGATACTATTATTGACATACTTTTAATATGCTGTTTGCCATGGCAAATTAGCCATTTCCTAATAGTGTTTCTCTTACCCAGCAGGGGCAGACCAGTGGAGTCCTGTTGCTGTGTAGGTCTGTTCCATTTCAATGCGCTTTTCTGGTTTCAAAGTTGCCACATCCATCTTCTGCATCTTCTTTTGCAGTTCCTGAAGTCACCCCAGCTAACGTCAGTGGAGGTGGAGGGAGCAAGTCTGAGCTGGTCATTACTTGGGAGGTAAGTGGAGTCCAAACCAAGGTGAGCATTAATATGGTCCTGACCTAAACACACCTTTTCACCCTTCACCAGTGAATCTTCTGTAGATTTCAAATGGCTTGCAGTAGAAAAGCCCAGATTGTGTGATAGAAATAGCAGAGCTATTAAAATCGAGCTAAACCACTTCCCCTCCCCAGGCCCCTGTGCAGGGAAGCCAGCAGAGAAGGGCTATGCAGGGGACCACGGGGAACACATCATTGCTTGGACACAAGCTCAGCTCCCCAGATACTAAGGACATCTGTACTCATATGGCAAAACACAGATGGGCAGAAACCACCTGAGGGATAAAACATTGTTCGTGAGGCCAGGCGTGGCACAGTCTGACCTGGTTGAGAATCGTTGCAGCTAGCTCCCAAGCTTCATCCTTCATCCCTGCAATGGGATATATGGCAGCAAATACTTAAGAGTTAGCACAGTGCCTTGCATGCTGGCTTCATCGCTGCTAATGAAAGCCAGCAAGAGGAGATACAGAGATGAAAAATGTTTAATATTCCTTAAGGCAGCCGGGGTTAGAACTTCAGTCATTTGCCTGCTCGTATTTTCCTGTTACGATGCGATGCAGCTGGCATATTTTTCCGAATAATGAACTTCACTGGACATGCTAACACTTCCACTTAGCACTATTTCTGACCAAGCTGGCAGAATGAATCGCCACAGATATTTTTAAGGTTATTAAAAAACTATAAATGGGATTTTGTCCTTACCACACAGCTCAATGTGCTAAATTTCCTCCTCTGTTGGACTAATTAGCTACGCTGTGTCTCCTATAGATACTGCAATATGTTTCAAAAACACACATGGCAAGAGCATCAGAAATTGATTTGAGATGTAATTTGCACAAAATATAATTTGTATTTTGACAGAACAGTCAGTTTAGTCTTTTAAATGTCCAGAGGCCTTTTCTTTATGTTCTGGTGTATTTTTCAGGACTTTCAATACAGAGTAATAAGGAGTCACCTAAAAGAAACCCCTTCACGTGCTTAAGCACCGTGGACATCTGTGGGAGAGGGGCCCATAATTAGGGATTATTTTGATACATTGAAGATTTGGGTTTTGATGCAGCTCTTAGGGGGCTGCAAGGCTGAGAGTAAGAAGTGTCAGTGAGTCCAGAAGTGACAAGGAGGCGACAGGCTGCTTCTTCTAGCTGTTACCTAGCACTTACCTGCCCTTCTCCATCACATTTGTTACACGTCATCCCTGCCATCATGACCGGCTAACGCTCATGTCACATAGGATGCAGAGAGTTCGCTGGCCTGGTCTGGGTCACTGTGTGACAACAGGCCAGAAAGGAATCACCAGCGCCATGCTGTCTGGGACATTGTGAGGATATGTTTTTCAGGGCTTCATGTGCAATTCCAAAGACGTGAGAGCAGCTGCACGTGTACTGGGAAAGCAGAAACCACGTCCTTAATTCATCCTACAAACCTCAGACCTTTGGTCATTGCAGTACCTGGAATTACTGGCATTTTTACTGGAGGCTCCATCTAGTCAGTGAGGAAGGTGGGCATCTACAAAGTTGAATTAAGTCTTAGGTGAAGCGTCTTCTGGAGGTGCTTCTTTCACCTCTGACTTAGAGGGAGCTTGCAGAGCAGGAAGGCTTGAGCACAGACAGGATGGGATGAATTCAGGTTAGATGCAAAGCAGGACACAGGCCACCTCCCATCTCCAATGCTCTGTTTAGAACAGTAGGTTTAGAAGGATGCAGAGGCAATAGCCAGCATGCAGGCAGAGAGACAAATGCATGCCACTGCTGACTGTGCTGTTTCTCCTGTGGTCTGCCTGCCCACAGACAGTGCCTGAGGAGCTGCAGAACGGAGGCGGCTTTGGGTACGTGGTGGCCTTCCGCCCCTTTGGCACCATCAGCTGGATGCAGACCGTTGTGGCCTCCCCAGACGCCTCCAGATACGTCTTCCGCAACGAGACCTTGCCGCCCTTCTCCCCCTATGAAGTTAAAGTGGGGGTCTACAACAACAAGGGGGAAGGGTCATTCAGCCCCGTGACTGTTGTCTACTCGGCAGAAGAAGGTAGAGCCAGGAGCCCATCCCACCGCCTCTCCCTCCTCCCTGCCCCTAGACATGCGGTTTTGGCTGAGTCTGAAAGGGTTTTGTATCCACCTTGACATATCCTTTGATACCTAATCCCTTCTCTGATTTATAATAAATGGCGAGCCATGATTAATTCTTTTCATAGTCATTAAAATAACATTAATCGTAATGAAATCTTTTGATATTAATGGAAAAGTAATATGTAATCTGGGAAGAATTCCTCTGAGATTTGGAATGAATTAATGTCCACTGATTAGAAAATGTTCCCTCTTGTCCTAATTACAGTACATGGTATCCTGGGCTGAGTTTAGTAATGACATCTTATTATTTCTTAGGTACAGGAGCAGTGCTGCCTGGCACAGGCTGACAGGCCATTGTTTTGAAATGTGGAAGTTTATTTTGGTCGCATGCTTCTTTTCTCATGCAATAAAGAAAATAAATCCCTTGAAGTCTGGGACTAATTGAACATAAAAGTGAGAACTCTTGTGTTTTATTTTTAACTCCTCTTATGCAGAGCCAACAAGACCCCCAACCACTGTTTTGGCCAGAAGTCTTTCTGCCTCAGATGTTGAAGTTTCTTGGGCTCCCCCTTGGGAGAACCAGCACAAAGGAAGAATACAAGGATATGAGGTATGAAAACACAACACAGCCTCAGCCCTAAGCTTTAAGGAGAAACAGGGATACATCATGGGCAGTCATTGCAGTGCTGCTCCTGCCAGCCATAGGGTATGTGGGGTTCCTGTGGTGTATTTGGTTCCTTTTATCTCTTCAGTATGTGGAGATTTCTTTCACATGGTAAATAATTATACATCTTTCTGTGTGTGATCTGGCTGAAAATTGAGAGCAAGGTTGCTGAGAGAAACCTGCACGAAAGAGCTTCCATGGCCAGGCAGTATCTGAGGTCCCGGGGAGGGAACACCACAGCCAGGCTGGTGTTTCTAGCAAGGACCAAGAAGGGATTGTAACAGGGTGCAAGTTCTTCCCTGTGGCTCTTGCACTTCAGGCTGTAGTGCCACAGTTAGTGCTGGAAACAATGGGTGCTGCCAGCCCATAGCTGGAGGTAAACACACATACCTGCTCTGCTTCTCAGGTCAGATGTTGGAGACACGACGAAAAGGAAGAGAATGCAAAAAGGATTCGGACGGTTGGCAATCAAACATCTACAAAAGTCAGCAACCTGAGAGGCAACGCGTTGTACCACTTGGCAGTCAGGGCATACAACACGGCTGGGACCGGCCCCTCCAGTGCTGCAGTCAATGTCACCACCAAAAAGCCCCGTGAGTGTCTGCAAGGATGGGGGGCTCTTGCCTGGGAGGGTTTCTGCTACTGATCCCCTCTCCCATTTTCAGGCCTTGTTGAGTCTGAAGGAGCTGTCAGACTTTCCTTTGCTGGGTTTTTGTGCAGAAGACTTAGCAGCCTTCTTTTATTTTTTGTGAGGCTCTTCCTGTGTTAAGTAAGCAGAGCATGCAAAGCTGAATCACAGCTGTGCAGGCAAATTAAATATTTATCTCGTCGTTCAAGAGGGCTTTTTTTCTTTTGGTCTCAGGCATGTTGAGCAACTGACTGAATCCTTTCTCATTTAGAGCACTGTGTTGTGTCACACCTCTGTGACCTTGAGGATACAGTGCAGTGAAACAGCTCATCAGCTTTCCAAAGTGACAGGACTCTAGGCATGCTCAGCAATGGTGGTGGAAGCCTTACTGGGAGGGATCCAACTGGAAAACATTGCCCCTTAGTAACACAGTGCTGTGTATATTCTTAAATAGCACCAAGTCAGCCCCCTGGAAACATCATATGGAATTCATCTGACTCCAAGATCATACTGAACTGGGACCAAGTGAAAGCACTGGATAATGAGTCAGAAGTGAGAGGCTACAAAGTGAGTATTCTGTCAGCACAGACAGTTGGACAGCACTGCCCTCCATCAGCTCACTCATTGCCCCCTGATCCTGCAGCAAATCCTCACTAAGCATAAGCTGTCACTGGGTTCTGGTATAGGGCTACAGTGAATACATGAATCCATGAATCCAGTGTCAAGTAGGGGTTTATAGTAAGACCAGACAAGGCATTTCTCATGGTACTTACATGGTTTTCCAGAAACAGAGGTCATACCTGTATAGGGTGAGCATGTTCTCAGCCCAGAGACCTCAACTTGCTCCTTCTCTGTTAAGTTCCCACATGCAGGACTGCTCTCCTGCCCTCGGTGGAAACCTTCCAAGGGCTGTAGTTGACTACTTAATTGAAGACAAATAAAATGCTTTTTTAATAGCTCCCATTTTCTTCAGAAAGCAATGCCAAAAGGAAAAGAAAGAGCATCCTCATTAGAAGCAGTTTTAATAGGGTATAATTTAACTGGAGAGAAATCTTGGGAAACATTCAGCTCTGTCACCTTCCACAAGGGTTTAATTTGGCCTAAAGAAGACATCAGTGTGCAATTGCCAGCCATTGTCTTGAGGGTTGAGTCCTGCAAGCATTTCCCACCAGATCTTGAAACGATGAAGAGCCTGGACATGCTTTATATTTTGTTCACAATCTGGAATGCCAACGGCATTGCCTTTACCAGCCTGTACCAGCTCTCCTGAATTTCTGCACTAGCTTTTAAGTGTCTCTGGTGCACTGTATCAGATTATCAAAAAGAAGTAATTCCTCGGGGTTTTTAGTAAAACCTCAGATGAATCTCAGCAGTTTGGACCAACTTTTCACTACATATTTTAGGTTTGAAATGCAAATTAAGTTTTCAATTGAAAGAGGATGGGAGAGACTCATCACTCTGAAAAAGCAAACCCTGTCCAGTGGGTTTCTAAAAAGTTCTCTTTTAACTTACTGTTGGGATAGCACAGACAGATTGATTTATTTGCTGAACCATAGCAAAACACCGCCTATTATTCATCTTTTTTCCTGGCATTTGTCACAATTTATGATCTAAATTAGTAAAATTCCCAGATCTTAGAAGACCATTCAAAAGAAATCATTTATTCTGGGAAGCCATTTGTGGCACCGCATCAAATACCTCAACCCAGTTCCCTGAAGAAACACAATAATGAGTTTCTGACCTCTATAAATAAGCCTTGGGATTTATTTTAGCTTGATAAAGTTAAAGATTTCATGGAGGTGCTCCTCCAGGTACCTGTGCAGTTTGGTACCCCACATCAGCATCACCCTCCTCCCAGTGTCACCTCCCCGCCCCAGGCACTGCCACCACTGTGCTGGGTCCCCAGCAAAACCCCAGCAGCCCCTCTGAGACCATGTGTCTGAGCACCAAAGGCAGGGAAAGAGCAGCAGCAGATCTGGATGACCTTGGGGCAATAGCTATCTCTGCCGTTTCTGCCTCCTTTTCTCTCTCCCCTTTGCTGCAGGTTTTGTACAGGTGGAACAGGCAGAGCAGCACATCTGTAATAGAAACAAATAAAACCTCTGTGGAGCTCTCGCTGCCGTTTGACGAGGATTACATCATAGAGATAAAGCCGATCAGCGATGGGGGCGAAGGCAGCAGCAGTGAACAAATCCGAATTCCAAAGATTTCAAGTAAGGATGGGGGGAACCAGGGTCCTGCATGCGCAATCCAGGATCCCCAGCCCTTCTATCCCTGCTATGGGGCAGACCTGCTTCACCCCATCACTGTTCTCACCTAGAAGCAGGATGAAGCAGAGCAGGGTCAGGCTGTAGGTCTGGCCATTTCTGAGGCAGGGAGCTGAAACCCAGACTTGCCCAGGACCGGTAGTCACTCTGGCCCATGCTTCTGATTTCATACTGAATCATGATTAAACCATAAGAAATGCCATCATAAGTAGTTATATTTGTATTTAAGATTTCTAGACACTTTTCACTCTCTCGCTTCCCTGCTCGTATATATGTAGAATATATTGTTTCACTGCAATTCACTGTAACAAAATATCAAATGTAGTGTATAGAGGTTTTAAATTTATAAGGCTACTGTATAGCCGTATTCCATTGTGTGTTGGATACATAAATATGTATTTAGGGAAATGAGGTTGTGTAGAAGAACAAACAGGCAAGAGAGTATTTTATTACACAACATTGCTTTTGCAAAATCTCCATGTCCCATCTTCCATTAATAATGCCATAGTTTATAAGCTGCATTAAATCAGGATCCTCTGCAATGCAGGAATATGGCATTAAAATTACAGCAATGTAAAAAGCCTGGGTGAGATCAGAATTCTCTCTCCCATGGTTGTACGCTGTGGCTATATAAACCATACAGAGGAATTTAATCAGCAGACGCAGGAGAGCATAGGAGAGGAGGAACACATGCCAGTTCTTATTTGGCTCAGCACAGTGGGCACAGGTACACAGCTCCTCCGGGATGTGGACTGCGCCAGGCTGGTGCCATAAGGAACAGCTTGAATGTAATACAGTGGTAAGAAAAATAAAATAATAAGTAAACAGGCCCTGAAGTAATGCAATTGAGAGCATAGCCTCAACACAACAGCAACAGGAATTTGAGTTCAAAGGAAAACTCAGTTAGAGAGGTGAAGTGCAGTGAAAAGGAGGTTATGTGGGGTCCGACCTCCTGGCCACTACCACGCTTCCTTGGAGGAGCCAGAATTAATCTCTTGGGGTTGGGGTTAATGAGGGCTGCTCTTGTCACCGCTGGCTCATTTTCTCCCCCTCTCTCCTTTGCTCAGATGCGTACGCAAGAGGATCGGGCTCATCCACCTCCAATGCCTGTACATTGTCAGCCATCAGCACGATAATGATATCGCT
Organism: Psilopsiagon aymara; assembly: GCA_024733675.1. NCBI lineage: Eukaryota > Metazoa > Chordata > Aves > Psittaciformes > Psittacidae > Psilopsiagon > Psilopsiagon aymara. The sequence continues at coordinate 27,469 of JANRGW010042107.1, forward strand.
CACAGCTCGCTCCAGTTTATGACAAAAATTACATATAGGACTTCTCGTTTATAATATAAGCAACATTTAGCTAGTTGTTTTGAAGACACCCAGTACTAAGTAATATTGTGGTTTGAGTACATCTTACTACTGGAAAAATGTTTATGCTTCTTTAGGAATGGCATTATACAGTACTTCCTCAAAGCAAATATAGCTTTGTCTGAAGTTTCCTTGGAAACTCTGCAATGCACTGAAAACATCTGTAATATGATGTTACCAAAGCAGTTTACATATGTCCTTATATGCATATTTTTTATTATATATTTAGTGTTTTATAGAATTTTTTAAAGTTAACATATGATGTAGATATTAATTTTTCCTCTGCTATAAAATGCTATGGACGACATTACCATGGAAATATTGTTTGGAATTTTTTCCTTTCTGATGGAGAGTTCAAAGTTGTTCATAGTAAATTGGCTGCAACTTTACTGTACAGTTTTACAAGGCTACATAAGGCAGAACTGTTCCAGATTGGGTTTGTAATGTGGCTGTAGTTAACTGGCAGTTATGATGAATCTTGTGTTGAATCAAGTGCTTACAACACACAAGATGTTATGTTTTGTTCAGAGGGCTAAGCAAGTCAAACTCGAAATTGTAAGAACTCAATAATCTTGAAAAACTACATGAAATTTGGTTGCTTGTGGACTACAGGACATGTAGCTAATATTCTGGCATTGTGCAGCAAGGGTCCATTTTACTGTCTTGAAATAGCTTTGTCTTTATCATGAGTAGCATTAAATTGGGTAGGAATGAAGAAACAGCAAAGGTGCAATCTCTGCCTCTAGTGACAAAAAAGAACCTGAAGGAGCAAGCCAACAACATGGTTCTCACCTTTGAGTGCAAAGCCAGTGAAGTCCACCTCACTTTGGGAGATTTTATTCCAAGGAAATCAGTATACAGCAACTCCCAGATGTAAAGCTGCTCTGGGCTTGTTCGAACATGCACTGCTTTCCACGCGCATTAGAACATAACTCATCATCCTTCATATGCCACCATGTAGAAAACTCTTGGGAAGTCCGGTCTGGATCACGAGTCTCAGAGGAGCTGTGCCGTGCTTCACAGAGGTGTGGGCTGTCCACAGCAAGGTGGGATCTCTGGTGGTTCTCTCCTAAGAAGTCTGTGTTTCCTTATGAAAACTCTTCATAGGCACCTGAGGCAAAACAGAGTCACGCCGGAAAACGACAATATCCACAGCAAAATAATTCTTCTTAAGAGAAGGACCGTTTGTTACTATGGGGTAATTTTGTAAGTTCACTCAGATGGGATAACGCTAGTAAAAGGCAATGGAATTTTCTATAAAATTTTCAAGTTTAAATGCGCTGCAGTGGTATATTATTACTTTTTTTTTGTTTTCCTGATAGCTTGAATTTGCCTGTAACTTGTCTTTTTTGCTTACAAAATAATACAGTTAACTTTTAGACCTTCTAAATATATTTATTCAGTAACTCATAATCAGGATTCCACTTGTGTAAAAGTCAGGGGTGTTGACCAGAGAAATATTGTCAGTATTTTAAGCTGTGTTCCTTTCTTAGTTTGATATGGTTACTTATATGTAAAAAGAAAAATTAAGGGGAAAAAAAAAAAAAAAACCAGAAAAAAAACTACAAAACCAAGAAAAATGGAACAAAAAAAGAAGCTTCTGTAGTTTTCTCCCCAGTGTAAATGATATTTATCAGTGATCTAGCAGATGTAATCTTTTTTTAAAGGTATTGGTAATAAATATTCTGTCATTTGTAAAGATACCTGTCCTCCAAGATCGTTTTTCCTCCATGTGTCATTCTTCCCAGTAACAAAATTCATCACAGCAGTAGCCAGCGCCTGCTGAGATGGTCACTGGCATGAAGATACCAAAGAGTTGGATTAAGTCGGAACTTTGTGGAGGCAGGAAGAAAAAAGTCTATTTCTAAGTCTTTGGTCTAATTCTGCTTCCAAATTGACCAAAACAATTCTGCATGGGTGAATCTGGGGTGATAATGTCTATGTATGTAGTAGAGTCACAACCTCTCCAAACTCACGTGGGTTGGTACTGTCAGAGTGGAGCCCTCTGCAGTTTGGGAACAAAAAGGCAAATCTGGCATCACCCTCCTGATGATCATGGGTCTGGCTGCAGTCAGCGGTGAGACAGCAGCTTCATGCAGGAGCTGACCCGGAGAAACAGGCCCTGGTGCAGCACTGCTTCCCTGCAGATTTCTGAGGATCTGGGGGAGCATTGGTTGAAATCGCTAAACCCACCAAACCTGCATGCCTAGTTCTGCATTTTAGGGTTGACAGCGCAGGTGATACAGGATCATGCTTTGCATTGCAAAGGAGAAATGTTGTGCTTTGCAATCAATGAAGCCAAAAAATTAAATAGTCCCAAGATGTAGTTAAGTTTTTAAAAGGCAAATTTAACATCACCATGGGCACAGGTGGGTGAGAGACGCATCCCTGCCGCTGCTCTTTTAGAGGCAGTGGGAAAAAGCTGCATGGGGAGGAACACATGAGGTTTATAACAGTTTAAAGAAAAAGCACTCAGAAATATTTTTTTATGCTCTGGACACAGAACTCATATCTCTGTCTTGAAGCCAGGACAGTAACCTCCATCGGCAGGGTGGGCTGAGCAAGAGTGGCAGAATGTGATATGCAGCCCTGAGCGTGGCCTCTCCTCTTCAGGTTCCCCACTGCAGACCTGCATTTGGCAGTGATAGCAGATTCTCACATATACTGAGCATGCTCCCTTTTGTCTCCCATCACCTGGAAGGACAGCAGTCTGCTCCAAGTATGACGGCTGTGCGGAGGCAGCTCTGCCAGGAATTGCTTTTCTTGTCCTGCACAGTAGCCCTTTACCAAAGGTGAGGTACCCCCATTGCACCCCTGCACGAGGCAGTGCTGGGCTGCCAGTAAGGATGAGCAGGCTGGACCAGTGTTCGGGCAGGGAGAATGGAGATGCTCCTGCTGCTCTCCATCACTTCAGTTTTATTTATCAGTGTGAGTATAACACATACCTGCCAGTCTTCAAGCCCTGCCTGTTTCCAGGAGCACTCATCCCAAGGACCTGATATACCCTTGCTGATTGGATGAACATCTGCGCAGGTTTTTTCACCATAACCAGCTTGTTGCAGTTATTTGCATTGCTATGCCGTGACGCAAGTCCTTGCCACAGATGACACCAAAAACCAAAAGCATGTTTTTCCCTGCCAGCTACTGGGAACGCTTGGCTCCTGAGACCACTGCTGCCTTCACTAGTATTCACACGGCCAGAGGTACAGCTCAAATACAAAATATCCTTAAATATATTGCTTTAATCTCTGCAATATCATGCCATTAATGTGACTGAAATTATATTTAGAAATCTTATTTATTAGGCCACTTGAAGGCATGACATAAAATACATCACAGTAAATGAATTCTCTTTAGTCTCATTTCTTAGGATTTTACTAATGAAATTCTGATTTTAGATAGTTAAAGCTGGGCTCCTCAAATCCATTAAAATCACAATACAAGAGAGACATCTGAGGCACAAACATTGTTCTATTAATGAGCGACATTAATTTTGATGGATCCATGCTATTTCACCCAGATGAGAGCTGGTTCATTCATTATTTCTAGTCTGCAGTACCTAGGAATTCCATTACCTCAGGCACTTTCCCAAACAATTTACTTGCTGGGTTAAATCTTTCTCTTTTTTCTTTGTTAATGGGTTAAACCTCACCAGTGCCCAGCTCAGCAGACAAGACGTTGCTTGGAAATAGCAGGGACTTCGCAAGAAGAGGAGAGCTTTGTGGTCCACAGCCAGAAAGGTCGAAGCCTGAGTTGTTCCAGAAGTTTGAGGTGGGTTTATTGGGTAACTCACTCAGTGGAGGACACAAGGTAAGTAAATAAATCACGAACAGAAACTGGCACTGTCCAACCCAGTTCATTGAAGATGGAAAAACAGTGAAGAAAACCAGTTCCAATACTGGGTCTGGATTTTAAAAATAACCTGAAGGCAGCTGAAGCTGTGCATGAAGAAGGAGCCCAGCTCCTTGCAGCTCAGCCTCTTTAAGAGCACTGAGAAGTCCTTGGCATGTTTCCTTAATTGCTGTACAGGTGAAAACTTTGCGCTCCCAGGCTGGGTTTGGTTTTGTAGGTGCAACTCAGGAAGTTTTGCAGTCTGTGCCTTTTTTGGTTCCTTTTTTGTTTTTTTATTCCCCTTAAGCTTTAATCTCTTGTGCCAGGCAGCACAAACGATATCTTCTTGTCCTTCTGTAGAAGCTGCCAGCTCATGTGAAAGGCAAGAGCCTGCAAAGCAGCCTTGGACTGGAGATGAGAGAGAACCCAGGGAGGCAGACAGCCACTCTTTCAGAGCCCACCACTTCAGAGACATTCCCTCATTCAGAAAGGAGTGTGAGGAACACAAGTGAAGCTCTCATTTCATACTGAAGTCAGAGTCTCGCAGCACTCACTGGCTTCACACAGCCAAAAGCTAGGGATCCTTAAGACCCAGGGAAACCAAGATATTAAAAATGCCTCCTTTGCTGTGCAAACTGTACAAAATGGGACTTTTTGCTGAATAGCTTATCATTATACAAGGCACTTTGTGGAAGCAAGTCCTCCTGTCCTGCAAGAAACATCGCTGCAGCAGAGGTGATTTGAAGCCCACCCCAGCGACGTGCCAGGGCCATCAGCTTCACTAGCCCTGCAGAACCTCAGAAGACAGAGACATCAAGGGCACTGCAGTAGAGATCTTCAGCAAAGCTACTGAATTCAGTCTCCGTCTCACTGATGCAATTATGTGCTCTCTGGAAAACAAACACTGCTATTAGCTGGTGAACAGGGAAGTTGTGCTCGTTTTGGCTGGGATAGAGTCAATATTTTTGTAGGAGCTAGTATGGACTGTGTTTTGGATCTGTGCTGGAAATAGTGCTGATAACACAAGGATGTTTCAGTGATTTCTGAGCAGGGTTGCACAAACAAGTGTGCAGAGACGGGGAGACTCGCAGAAGGAAGCAGAAAGCAGTAGTTCAGTGGGAGGCTGAGTTCAGAGCTGCTCCTCAGGGCTAAGCACAGCTTCAAGGGCCACACTGCCACCACCGCGCAGGGCTTTCGTCATGTTGTCCAGCTGTTTACAATGCAAATTGAGGAACTGAATGCCCACAATAAACAGCTGCTGAAGGTTCACTTTCCTCGTGATCTCAGCAGAGACACCAGAGCCATGTCCTCACCTCTCCTTGCCGGTGTCAGTGCCCTTGCAGCCATGGTGCCAGTAGAAAGCCTCAAGCCAGTATTGTCTACCTGCACTGAGGTAGCTCTAAAGAGACAGTTAAATACAAGGCAAAGCTGCTTTTGATAATGAGAAACAGCCTTTGTATTCTCACGTATTCTAGCTGCAGTATTACTATTTGCTATTTCTCATATTCTTATTTCTGATACCCTAAGTCACGTTACTTTACACCAGTGGCTTTAATTAAAAAAAAACATTATATGATAATCTTTTAAGCCTGTTTCCCTGACCAGACCGTGGAATAAGAACAATACACAAAAAATCAAACCCCTGTTCTAAGGGGACAAATTAAAATCAATCTACTGAGCAGCACTTCCCTTGAGCAGAAAACGAGTTTTATCTTATCTGAAGGCAAATGTATTTATCAGGAAGTAACAACGAACATAATAAGGCTTAAGACCAGCTTAACAGTAGGACCACAACATTCCCCATTGTTAGGTTTCACAAAATAGATCAGCTCTCCAGGTGTCAACCTCCAGTACAAGGCAGAGCTATCTGCCTGGCTGTGCTCAGTGGAAGGAGCAACTGCATTTCCATACAAAAGCCAAAGCCGTATCACATCATGGGCCTGAAATTCACTGCATATTAGAAAAGCACTTAACCCTTTTGTTCATTGTTAACCCTCCCCAAAACATTTCACCTACAAAGCCAGATGCAGAGCTACTGCAGACTGGGACCTGCCCTCTGCAGAAGAGGTGGCCACATAGCTAGGTAATAACTGACCACAGTAATTAATGATTGCAAGAAGATCCTCACAGATTGCTAAATTCAATGGCTAACTCTATGTTATAGTCAGGCTGTGCGTATCATTACATTAACTCAGTTTCCCACTTGGCATGTTTTGCACAACACATTTGACAGCGCAGTCCACATCTAATATGGACATTAGAGATTCTGAGAGTTAAAAGGCTTCAACAGCAGTAACGAGCTACATGGTCCCAACCTTCCAGGGAAAGAGCAGCGCACAAACATAGCGTTCCTTGTAGTAAAACAAAAAAAAAAAAAGAAATGAGTGACTAAAATGTTATTTTACCTCATAGTTATTTGGGAAGAGGTCTCTGAATTTGTTGCTGGGTGATGGAACTCGTGGAAAGAGTTTACTCCATATGTGGTTTCTGCAAAAAAACAGTAGTGATTCTGATGGATGACATATCCAACAAGCAGCACATGTTTGGCCCCTTGTCCCCTCACACCACCAGCCCTCCTGCTTGCCTTGCACTCAGTCATCAGCATCTGATGGCAGCAGGAGGTTCAAAAGGGGTCAAAGTAGTGGATAATGATCCACCAGCAGAAACTCTGAGGATTGGGCAGGTGTGCTATTCCGCACAGGACACTTTAGAGGAGGCAGGATGACTCTCTCCACCATCAGCCTCTCCCATCACAGCTGCAGCCAAAAGCCATGTCTTTTACCAGCCAGCAACAGGTTTGTCTTGGAGAAAAATTAACTACTCTGATCTCTGTTCATGCTCATGCTCTTTCCAAGGGTTGTGTTGTCATGTATCTTGTTTGGACAGTCAAGACAGGCTGCCTTTGGTTTCTGGTATAATCTGCCTGCATCTGGTGGTAGGAGAGCAACTGCAAGTTATGGTGTGCCAGGGGAACAAGGGGGAGGGAAGGAATCTGATCACAGATGACTGACAATAAACAGTTCTGCCTAGTGGCATAATAACTCACCTTGCTAACACCCTTTGAGATACTCCTTCCCTGCCTGACATGCTTTAGTATGGCTCAAGCATACAGGCATATCTATTTTTGTGATAGTAAGTACTGCAGAATGAACTTTTTCTTGGTTTTGATATATTCCAGAGTACAGATTTTACATTTCAGTTGCCAAAAAGCATTCACTATCTCTACTCCTGGATAGCACAATGTTTAAATAGGGCCAGAATTTAATGGGAACTTGTAGTGAGTGGAGATTACACTTGATCCATGAAGCAGAGATGTGGCCAAGGTGTGGAGCTCTATCTGTTGGGACCAAAGACAGATCATACAATCACAGACTGGTTTGGGTTGGAAGGGACCTTAAAGATTACCTAGTTCAAACCCACTGCCATGGGTAAGGACACTCTCCGCTAGACCAGGCTGCTCAAGCCCTGTATACCTGGTTTATTTTGTAACGACTCTCCTGACTGATGTCTGGTTAGTTCAATGCTTATAGCCTTACAACTATTCTTCTTCCAAAAGCTGAGTTCTGCCAAGCTTTTTTTATCCTATTATTCCTCCTCACCAGGGAATTGAGGAGAAATAATATTTTCTTACCATCAGTTTGTAGCTAAACCTTGCTGTCTGAGATGCTGCTACCCTGAAAGAGACATTAATGCTTAACTAATTTTTAGGTGAAGGAAGGGCCATACCACTGTTCACACAACAGACCTGACAAAGCAAGCTGCAGGATGTGCCCCCATTTCTGCATGAGTTCGTGACAGAAGTGTACAGCCAGAAGTGGGCATATGGGGGGGAAAAGCAGGTGTGAGCTGTTTCTAGGAGGCATTTGCACTCCCTTTGTTGAAATGCTGAATGCAGTCCAACCATCGCTGGCTGCAGAAGACAAGTCAGGCTGTGCAGTCACTGGCAGCAGATTGGGACAGCAAGGTGGCTGCTGCTGTAACTCAGGAGTGGGACCAGTGCCTGGCATCATATCTGCTCTTCACAGCAGTCCTGCTAAGGGCTGGGTCTTTCTGATAGTAGCTTTGCAAGCACTGTTGTCTTCACAGCTCCTGCCCAAGACTGGGTCTCCCAAGCCTCTCAGAGGGAAGGCCCTGGAGGCCACATGATTTCACCTTATTTCAGTTCTGAGTGTGATTTTGATGTGAGGACACATCAAATTTTGCTTTTGTTGCGTAGTGTAACAACAAGATTGGGTTTTTTGGAACTGGCATGTTTCTAGTTTCGCTGTTTGTCAATAGAAGATTTTGATGGAGCCATATCAAAATTATTTATTAAGCCATCAAAATGCAAAAGTCACACTTTGCTTCTGGAATAGAAACACTTAAGGAGGGGTGAACAAATGCCTGACAGAAATGAGGCAGGACACTCGCGTTCGTGGGGGCTTCTTGCCCCTCAGGTGCAAGAGTCTTTGCAGTGAGGTGTTGGTGGGCTGGTGACAGTGGTGCCCTCAGAATGGTCCTGTCTTTTTTGTAGGGTGCTGGAAAGTTGGAGTTATGTGATTAAATATCTTGTCTCAAAAAGAGTTCAAGATAACCCTGCTTGTCTCTACATAGGTTAGAGCACAGCCCTTTCTATTAGCACTGCTTGGACCTTCAGGATTTGGAAAAACCCCACAGGACCCCCATGCCTCAACTGAATGCTTCAAGCTTCCAGCTACTGTGCTGTATCTCTCTGAAATTTGCCACCTTTCACACAGCCTGTGATGTGGAAAGGCCAAAGAGAAGTATGTAGGAGAACAGGTTCTTCTTTTTCCTTTTCTATCCGCTACAATGCGATTGATAAAATATTTGTTTCCACAGGACACCAGAGTGCCTTTTCTGGTGTCTTGCATCCCCTGAGATTTCCCATGACATTTTCCAAATGATTTCCCATAGTGGGTGGCTGGTGGATACTGGCTGTCGGCTGCAGAAGAGGGAGGCGACCTGCTGGAGGTCAGGATGACCACATTGATTTCAGGTTATGAAGGGCTACTGACTGTCCTCACACCAATTAAGTGGAGAGCAGCTGGGAGCAAGTTATTAACTACATCCTCCTGTAGGCTCACCTCCAGGAGAAAACGGTATTCCAAGGCACAGCCTAAGGAAGTACAGATGATGCTCATTCATAAAGACAGAGGTCAAACCAGGAAAATATTCAATTATGTTTTTTATCAAGACAGTAACCCCATCAGCTACGGCAAAGAAGTGAATGGAAAAGACTATCCAAGTAGTCCTAAATGGCTACCTTGCCTTGTAGCATTTCTCCAAATGGTGTTCTGTATGTCTGATGCCTGTAATCACCAGGAAGTACACAGAGAAATTTATAGAACTCTTTGCTATAATGGGATTACTTATAATGGTATTAAATTGTATAAAATCTGAAATTATTCTGTGCTTGAATTGCATGGTGCACTTAATGAATTTTCAAGAGCAGTAAAAACTGAGCGTAACAATGAAACTGTGATCTAGGGAACCTCTTCTGCTTTTCTTTCATGAATATCTGCAGATACAATAAATGAACAGGTTAAGCACTGTGTTTCATCCTACACTTCCCATCTCCTCCCAGGGCAGGCTGGGGTATTAGAGAAGTGCAAACAACACTGAACAAGAAACATCTTGCAGTGGAGTAAAGCTAGCAACTTCATGATATTTAGTGCAGCAGGCAGACAAAATGTTAATCACATTGGGCAAAGATAAAATGTCATAAGCCTTTGGGTGCTAGGGAATTATATACTAGCCAGGCAGAAACTCTTAGAAGCAGCCAATATAGCAGCTGGACCTTGAAAGCCATCTTAAATTTGCCTAATGTATTAAAGTTCATGAAATACATTAGTACAGCATTTTCAGGCTGATCCTTGAGAAGTTTTCCCAATACCTATTTCTCCCTCTGTTTCTGTTTCAGGATCTCTGCAGGGGAAAACTGCAACACATCCAAATATTTGCAGAACTCCACAGGAAAACATGAAGTAGTATGACTGCTACTAACTGGTGTTGGAACTAACTGGTGTTGGTGTTTTGCTGTCCCAAAGAGAGAGGAGAGAGCCGACGAAGATGATGTTGGAGCAGTGGAGGACCTACAGCTACATGGACAGGCCAATCTGTAAAATAATCGGTGATGTGAGTAAGACTAGTTTGGGGATTTCCACCAATACATCAGAACTGCACAGTTGTGAGTAAGTGTATATGACTCACAACATGAATAAAGTCTCTGGGGAGTTAATCTGTCTTGTTCCAAAAAGGACTGCTTATTGAGACTTGCTATGCTAACTAAATTGACTTAAGAACAGGTTATCATAGACAAGACATTTTACAGAGAGTTAACAGCTATTCTAATGTAACATTCCTGTAGACAAGACCTTTATGTGATAAAGGAAATGTGGTATGGAAAGGAAAATAGCCAAGAGCACATCAAGATGACCAATAAATTAAAAGATGTTAAAGAAATGAATAAGAAATTAGGAGAGTCAAGGACAGCACTTTCATTACTGGGAGCTGTATTTACTGTGGACTGATAATTGCTGCTTGCTGCATGTTTCAGGGGAGAAGCTTGCAATTAGGTTGATTCTTTACTTCATTGCTTGTGATTTGACAAGTCACAGCTACAGAAATCCATGCTGGTTTCTTCACAGCACATTTTGAGGAGTTTGGCTAAATGTCATCTGCTTTTACTACATGGCATCCATAGCCTCTGTAGTAATTAAAAATAAACTAAACAAGTAATTCAAAACCACAAAGCAATCAATAGTTTAATGCACTTGCTCCTGTTAAAGGTCAGGAGGAGCTGCAAGCCCAGAAGCACTTAATTTTTACCTCTTCGCAGCATCTACTTCTTGATGTCAGCTGAAATTCAGACACCATGCCCAGAGCCCAGTGTAGTGCATGTCTGTGAACTGAGCTAGATAAGACTGAGAAAACACTGCTCTGTACGTTTTAGCCATGAAAGATGCTCTCAGCAGCTTTGACTATGGTTAAAGACAGAATCATCCTGGGGAAATCACTGACCCAATCAGATCCATTTAAGTAGACAAATAGATTTTTAACAAATTCACCTCAATCAGTATACAGTTTTGTTGTTGAAGATTAAATTGAATAACCTTGATACTCCAACAATTTTGTTGAATATTATTATGGATAATTAATGAGGCTGATTACTACTTATTCAGTACTTTTGCTGTGTGTAACTATGCTTCAGTACAGAAGTGCCCTTTCTTAAAATTAAGCAAAGGTGGCAACATCCCCACACACTTGTAAAGCACCTAGTCCTTAGTTATTCAGTAATTAAACAGAAGAAGATGATACTTACGTTTTGCATATTATAGCAACAAGCAGGAATGTGCAGCACATGGACACACAAAGCACAGCAAGAATCCAGACTGTGGAATTCTCCAGTTTGTTTTGCCCTGAATTTCAAAGGAAAAAAAATATCACTTTAGTGCAGATTATTTTAAGCACACTCTTACAAAGTTTCTCATCAGCTGTTTTATGTGAATATATTCAGATCACAAATTAACACGAAAACAATGAAGACCTGCTATCTGGAATTAGAAATGAAAGGCAGAGCTTCACAAACAATTTCCATTAAACTGACTTCCTAGTTTCAACAACACATTTATTTCATTTTGACATGAAGGAAAAAAAAAGCCAAGAAGCATGAGGAGAGAGGCCCACCAGAAGGTCAATATAGTCTGTTAGCTGCCGTCCCAAGACACACAATGCCATGCAGTGAGGTACTCAGCAAAGACACTGTTAATAATCTCAGGGACAAACTGTTTTCCATTAAACCATTATTCAGTTTCTGTTAACCATTTCTAGCCAGGAACTGTATTTCTCTAGCTTCCTAAACTTGCCTGTAAAGAAAACAATGAAAACTCCATTCTTCTTGAGAGCTGGTTGCTGATACATTTTCTCAGGAAGAATTTCTCTACTACCTCTGCCTGCAAGCAGACACAGATATTTCTATCAAGGTCAGTGTTTCTGTTTGGAAAAGGCATTGCTTAGTGGCCAGGGCCATTATTTGGTGCCACATTATGCAATATAACAAAAACATTTACATTGAAGTGCATTTTCAAAAGGCTGCCGAGTTATGATAACTACCTGCTCTATGCATCAAGGTGTCAGCACTGCCATTACTGGGTAATTGAAAGGATATAAATCAGCCAGCAGCAGGAGTGTTGGGTTTATTGCATCTGTCAACAAAACAATATTCAACTGTGCCCAGATTTGTTTCTGAGAAATGAGGAGCTAAGCCTGCTGTCTCTGCTGACACCTGTGATTGCACAGCAGTCTAAAGAGCAGCATGGATGACACGATGAGCAGGACTGTGTGATCCATCCTGCACTTCCACAGTATCCTGATGGGGGCACACAGTCAACTCTCAACTTTGTAATTAAAAACAGGTTAGGATGGTTTATTTTGTCTTCAGGGTTTTCACTTTTCTCTCAAGAAAATGAGATTTAGGATGTAATTGTCAGTGAGTTGTGCTTTGTATAAGTCTTGAGGATGACTGGAGCAGCAAACTGTGCAAAGTGGTTAAGTCCCGTAAACCAAGCCATCCAGCATGACAGGTGGGAAGAGTATCCATTTTCCAAACCAAAAATAGAAGGGCCCTAAGTCTCTTCCATCTTGTATCATCAGTTGGCAATGGCCTCAGAAACGTCTGGTCAGGCAACTCTCACTGCAACTCAGAGTGTAGAAGAATTGTAGACGCTGCACTGTGGCTCTGGGGACCTGCACAGCTTGGACTTCTCTCATAGATGTACTCGCAACAAGCCTCTAAAAACCACTTTCTATAAGAAAAAAGCTGTCCCACTCATCCACACTGATTTTTTTAATCCAGCTTTGTTTGACTGCAATGGTTCTTTTAGAGACAGCTGGTATTGAGGTGCAGTTCTAAAATACCCACTTTGGCAGCATGTGTCTGCATTTCCCAGGGTTTGATTGCCACTGCCTGAGCAAAGGATCCAGAATCGTGTTTCAACTTTTAGCAAAGCGACAGGATGCAGAGTCTAGGCCAGTGTTTTTCTCAGCATATGGACTTGAAAGAGGTCTGCTGGTCCGAAAGTCAGTCTCATCAAAATACTTCCCAGATAGATGCATGAGGCTAATAAACAGGCCCAGTTTTCTTAATTAATGAGAAGTTTGGTCAGCCTCCTGCCCCTGCCCTGAGTCAGTGGTCAGGTTGCTGAGGCTCTCTTTCCAAGGGCTTGTCACTGCCATGGAGCCAGGTGGGAAGGTCAAGGGGATATGTTAGAGTAAGGAAGCAAAACACCAGCAACTTTGCATTCACTAGCAAATAGATATGAGGGAAAAGTACAGTAAACAGGAGAGAGTAAGGGACTTTCTTTTAAGTGAAAACCACAAAATTAAGAAACTCAAAAGATAAGAGCAAAGGAGGATGTCTAAGAAGAAACAGTTGATAACGTGTCTTGATAAGGAAACTGTTATTTCAAGAAAAACATGTTCAGCAAGCAGGAAATGCAGAACAAAGTTGAGCAAACGATCATGTTCCTAAGATGCTAAAACCATGCTCTTTTTTCCACCCCAACATTTCAGAATTCAGATAGCTCCAGTACAGTAGTCGTTGACATGATCCCTCATATTAACTTCCAGCATGAACATCATGATGCATGCCAGGGAAATACATGTAAAAACTAAAGAAGTAATGCAACTAAAACACCTTACCTAGAACTTAGGACTTAAGCTAGTTTAAAGCAGTCTCTGAAAACATAAGCATGTAAAACCGAAACACTGGCAAAAAATCCTCCATATATCCGAAAGTGGTCTTTTTTTCTTTAATGGAACACAGATTTAACTCCCCTTGGCTTTCACAAGTCAGTTTCTTCAAATACTACTTTTCCTGGCTTCTATTAAATTTAGTTGGTGGTATGCATGCTCACGATTAGGCAGCATTTGCTTTCCAGAAATGTAATAATATTCACTAAAGACAAAAACATCATTCTTACCAACATAAATGATTTCACTCCAATCACTCCAAAACCCTCTTGTACAACATATGTGGTGATTAGCTCTTATTTGTATGGAATACCTGCTGGTAACATCAATTCGTAATCTGAAGTCATTTACGGGTATTTTCAGTATCTGTTAGGAAAACAATATCATACTGTTGCAGATTGTTTAAGACTAAGCAAATCAGAAAACAAACTTTCATCATATTTATCTTTCTGTTTTTTTTAAAACTCTTTTACTAGATTAACTGAGCATCTGGCCTTGCTTTTGAAATAAGAAGGTGCAATTTCTCTCATAATACACCAATATTTCACCGTAAATTCTTGACAGATACCTCATTTTGCATTTTTCCTTAAGATACTTTATGCTGAATTTTCAGCATTGTCCATTCTCTTACTGTTCTGAACCCAGATGCATAAAACTGAGGAATTCCAAATTTTGTGCCTGAGTCTCTTGAGGATAGTTTGTAGGAGAAGAAGAGGGAAAACATGAAAATTTATGAGACTTTGGTTTTGCTGAACCCTACTCACAAATGGGACACAAGTTTCAGCAAAAGTCCATAGTTTCATGTATGTCCTAACAGCAGGTTTCATTTTAAATGCTTTAAAACTTGTAACATATCCATGAATACAAAGACTTTTTGATGAGGTTGCATAAAGGCAAATTCTAGCTATATAAGACAGTCAGCTCAGAGAGGGAATGCTATGTAACACTTGGGCATCAGAGAAGCAATTACCTGCTTGTTACCTGACTTCAAGTTGAAGAGGTAAAATTCATATTCAAAGCATTCTTTAGGGAAAGGAGAAATTGGCTTCTCCCATGTGGCCAGGAGATCATTTTGCTCTAAGAATACAGTGACATTTCTGGGAACATTCACTTTCTCTACAAAAAGAAAACTGTACTGGTAAGTTATTTATTTAGAGCCAAGTTTAAATACTAGCAACTGGAGCATTTTATAACCTGATAAGTGTTTCCAAGTAGGACCTATAATCCTTGAATTTATTTTACCTTTTGGACAGAGAAGATAAGGATTTAGGAGGAACAACTACATTGCAGAAAATATTTAAGAGAAAACAGCTTTAAAAATCCATTTAGAAGTTTTGGGAAACTGCATTACTGGTGGGGGAGAGAATTTATTAAATGAATTTTTGCAAAAGCATAAATTAATGATAGAGCAGTTAGAGAAACTTAAGCAAACAAAAGATGTAACTAGGGAAGTCATTGAAAAATGAAACAAATTCAAAGCAATGCATCAGCAGCTATTATGGGGATGATTTCTAAGAAGTAAGTACATCAATTGTTTTATCTTACTGAAGCCACGTAAAGGGGAAATCATATCTGTTAACAAAAAAGTGAAAGGCATGGAAATAATGAGGGAAAAGAAATCATTTGGGTAGATGAAAGATGATTGAGTCACTGCTGATACTACCTTTTATTCAACACTCTATTGCTTTTTTTTAAAAGGACATGGTTATCTTCAACACCATATGTCTTTTTTCTTTTAAGGAATGACTGTAAAATAAAAGGAATTAAAATTGTACTTGAAGGTAAAATCAAATTTAGTTCTAACCATCCATTTCTGTCTTATAATCGCTTACAATTTCCATAAGATATCTATGCAACACCAGCACATACTCTCACCTGCTTCAAGAATCATCCAATCCAGTAGTATTATCTCAAAAATCTTTTCAGAATCCTGCTAGGCATTTTTAAGTATTTTTTTTTAAATGTATTTTTACTCACCAATAGCATTTTGGTTAAACAGTTGCTGAAAAGGCTTGATTGCAGCATACTTGCTAGACCCATTAATGTGTATTACAATGAGACTGTCAACCGCTTCAGGATCAATATGAGTCACTGAAAATCTGCATTCAGTATTCCTATTCCACTTGTCTTTGACATAATCTTGACACTCTTCAGTGTACATCTCATACCTAAATTAAAATACTAGCCAGACATGATGCTCTTAAAGTAATTCATTACTGACTTCAATAAGGGAAAACACCAACCTGTAAAATAGGAAGTACTTGGTATCTTCTGGTGCTTCTTGGCCGGGAAGCCAAGTGCAATGGAGAGAAACAGTACTAGAAATGCTGAGGCGAGTAATACAGGACAAATTGGTGGCAGACGTCTCTGGAGCACCTACAGAGTCAAAGAATTATAAAGCAGTATGAAAAAAACTTATTACAAAAGTCGTAACAAATTCATAGAATCATAGAATGGTTAGGGTTAGAAAGGACCTTAAGATCATCTAGTTCCAACCCCCCTGCCATGGGCAGGGACACCTCCCACTAAACAACATCACCCAAGACTCTGTCCAACCTGGCCTTGAACACTGCCAGGGATGGAGCATTCACAACTTCCCTGGGCAACCCATT
>JANRGW010042112.1:2432-13893 GCA_024733675.1 Psilopsiagon aymara
TTCTCTTCTCCTCTGCCCCAGCCCCGCTCTCTCAGCCTGGCTCCAGAGCAGAGCTGCTCCGGCCCTCAGCATCTCCACGGCCTCCTCTGCCCTCGCTCCAGCAGCTCCACACTAAAGCCGGGTCACGGGGAGCTTCTCATTGACCAACACTTCCATGTCCTTCTCCTCAGGCTGCTCCATCCATTCCCCACCCAGCCTGTGTTTGTGCTGGGGACTGCAGGACTGCGGTGCGGGACCTTGCACTCAGCCTTGCTGAACTCCATGAGGTTCAGAAGATGACAAAATACC
The DNA here is from genome assembly GCA_024733675.1 of Psilopsiagon aymara. Taxonomy (NCBI): domain Eukaryota; kingdom Metazoa; phylum Chordata; class Aves; order Psittaciformes; family Psittacidae; genus Psilopsiagon; species Psilopsiagon aymara. The sequence goes on from JANRGW010042112.1 coordinate 2,721, forward strand.
ACCACAGAACACAATGTTCGGCTCATTTTCTTTCTCCTACAAAATGAGACACTGCAGGGGTTTCCCAGGCAGCCACAGGACTGGAATCAAGGCTTCCTGAAACACGTTTAATCAGAACCACTGCAGCTATTTACATTTCCCTCCAGTCACTCTTAGTGCAGCATCCTGAATGTTCTCCTGTTTTCTCTCACACAGAATTTGATATCACTCTCTACAGCATCAACTGGCCATCACCCAGCAGGGCAGGCATCCCCATCCAGAAGAAAATCACTTATAAAGTTGCCAGTCAACATCAGGTGCTTAAATCACACTAATTTGAGTCTAATAATACAGGAAATATCATTAAAGAACGATCCATTATTTGACTGAAAAAGACCCAGAATCAATACGAGGCGCATGTTAATACAATCACACCGGGACTGACACAGGAATCGTTGCAAACCTCATCTTGCTGCTGCTTTTTGGAAGAGCACATTATGTTGATGCAAGAAATATTAATGGCACTATGGTTGATTTATTTACTCAGTACTATTTAGGTTACAAAATCTCAGTCTTGAAGCCCAGCTACTTATGTTACATGTTAAAAGCTTCCCATGGGAGAATTATCACTCCTGTTGGTCTCAAGCATCTTCTATGTCTTGGGTTTGGGGTTGGAGTGGGTCAGTGGCCAAAGTCCCTCTCTCCATCCCCAACCCACACCACGGGCAGAGAGCTTTGGATTAGCAGAAATAAACAGCTCATCTCCAGCCCAGGTTTCTCTGGGTCTGCCCTGAGCCAGAGCCGGGAATAAAGCCTGAAATGTTTTGCTGATGGTGACAGCCTCTCACATAATTACAAGCAGACTTCACATGTAACAGAGTCTGCAACACAGTTAAATACGTAGTGATAGAAGTGGGAAAACGCTTGGTAATGACAAGTTCTAACCTGCAGGCAGGGTCATAACTGGGTTCAGAAGAAAGCCTGAAATCAAGTTACGGCAGACTGGTGGTAGAGGCACACCAGGAAAGCCACCAGTTGCTGGAACAGCCTCCTCCAAGGCTGTGCTGCCTCCAGCCCCGTGGTCCAAAATCTGCTTGGCAGTGAGCTCAGTAATTGCTATGAGAATATGAAATGCCTCACACTGAATCCATCACTTGCCTTTGTAACAACTTAGGAAAGAACACACCAGCTCCTGGATGCGATGCGTCCTCAGGGACACGCAGGATAAACACAGACCTGCAGTTAAGGTCAAGAACAAAAGTATCTAAACAAGATTCTAATTCTGGCGTGCCCTGTGCTGCCCAGGCCCCTGCAAACATTCCACCACTGCCACTGCTGCCACTGCGATCCCTCCCATGCACAAACAGAATTGCTGCCTCTCTCACATGACATTTGCCTGTGAGCAAACAAGTGCAAATGCCTCATTCTACTCTCGAAGCCTTTGTTTTGTCCTGCTCTGGAAGGCTGCCTGCCTCCACACTGCTCTCTGAGCTGGAAGGACCAAAGATAATCAGCTCTTTCGGGTGCCTGTGCCCACTGAACACACATACCTGCTCTCCTGAGACAGCATTTCCCCAGAGGTGCTCATCTCTACAGGATTAACCTGCTCAGACTAACAGGAGCAAAGTGAGACAAAATAATCCTCCTGGAACAAACCTCCTGTGACTTATGCCCCTGTCCCAACATCAGGGGAGTTTTATTCCCCTATTAACTTGGTGGCAACAACCTCTTCCTTCCAAGCCAAGAAGCAGTGACACTAAAACAACTAGACCTGGGAGAGCTGTCCTGCCCTCTTCACGCCTCCTCTCCTCCACCCACCAACACCATCTCTGTCCCCTCAAAAGCTACAAGCAGCAGCAAAATCAGTGCCAGGGCAAAAGGGTTTTGCTAAGATGAATGTAGGAGTTGATAGAAAAGACAATTTGGACACCTTGCGCAGGACAGAAGGGACCTGCACACTGTCCTGATGGTGAAGAGTCCTCTGGGTATCTCTGCCACCCTACTCAGTGCTGCCCAGGAGTTTCATCAGCTATTCCCCATTCTCATTCTTCTTTATTAAGCGGTTCCTTAAAAAGTCCAAGTCGTGCAATGGGAACACCACAAAGATTCCTAAATGTTGGCTTTCACAGGGTAAGTAAAACCAACATTAAGCAACGTAATGGTAACAGATCACCAGGCGTACTGCACAAGAAAGGTATGGATTGGGAAGTCATCTGCATGGCTGCTCCAAGTTTGAAAAGCAGGATTTTCTCTGGGATGTGAACTCCAAGTCCAGGTTGACATCTTCAGCTCAGGCAACTTAACCACCATCTACTTTGGGAAGTAGTTGGCAAGGTTTCTAGACTGTCTTGACTTGACCAAGGCAAGAGAATCTCACCAGTACCTGGACAAGATCTCTCCAGGCTCTCCTTTCCTATGGCAACAGTGTTAAGTGGGATGGTTAATGAGTGCTGTGACACCAACAGAATTAGAAGTGCTACTCAGCGTTGCAGGCAGCTTGTTAGCAGGGTTATGCATGGGCTACTATCTACTAGGGGCCGGTTGCTGAAGCGAGCCTTCGCTCTGGGTTAGTGGGTGAACCTCCTCCAACCACCCTCCTCCCCCAGCAATTAGTTTAGGTTGATAACGAAGGGGCAGGTACTGTACCTGGTGATGGGCAGGTCGAGGCCCCGCTGCAAACTGAGGAAAGGCGGGAGAAACAAACACAAAAGGAAAGGCACAAAGAGTCAGAAACACCACAACGAAACCAAAATGTCACACTCTATGCAAAAATAAACCCACAAGGGAAAAAGTAACAACCACCACAGAACAGTCAAAAGCTTTGCTGCAGGACAGTGACAGACAGGGACTGAGATACAACGAGTGGCTGGGGGAGCACGCTGCTCGAGATGGGAGATTAACAGCCCAAGCTGCTGGTTGCTGGAAAGGAGCTCAGGGGATGAACACAGGCATTCCTTATCCTGCCTGGGGAACAAAACAAAAGCAAACCCCAACTTAAACCAAGCACTTTCAAAGGTGGAGGTAAATGGTTAAAGCAGCTGGACTCAGAGCTGTTCCAAACGTTTGGTGGGAGCGGAGGATGGAAACTCATAGCTGGAGAGGAGTAAAGAGCCAGGTAGGCACTGCTATATTGTCCTGCCAAGTGTGGGGAGGTCCCTGCAAGGCAAAGATGCAAACACACAATGCCATTTGTTTCCAGCCTTTTGCTTTTAACCTCACAATCTAACCCTCCTTAATGAGTTGGATTTGTCACCCCCATCTGAAAGTGAAGACAGGTTAAATCACGGTGTCCCCAAGGAGCTGAAGGCATCAGTGGGTAGAGCTTGGATGGAGAACATGAGGTCCTGGTGCCCAGCCCTAAGCTCACTAAACCATTTCCCGCCTGCCTGGGCTACCCATGGAGGAAAGGGATCAGGATTTCACATGCCTGATAAACACTATAAGCATTTCCCAATAAGTAACTGAGTGTTAGAAATAAAAATGAATGCAAGAAATGGAACATATAAAGAAAGATGAGAAGGGATGCTCTTGGAGAAGCTGAGTTCGGTATTTAAACCCCTCATTCTCAGTGTAATGAGCAGAACTCAGTGATGAGAGCAGAGAAATCTATTGATAATAGCTCCAATAATTAAATGGAGCAAATGAAAGGAGATCCCACAGTGGCTTTTTACCCACCACAGCCTCAGCTCATCACCAGCTGTGATGGTTTAGTAACTTAATGCACGTGCTGTGGCACAAGGTACAGTCCTCCTCTGCTAATTCCTACTACAGGGACTCTGCACGCTTTTACTCTCTGCCTGAGAAGAGGGATCAAAGCTGGTTACTAATTACTGGTTGTCTTAATAGGACGGCTTTTCAGTAAGACAAAGTGGCTCCCTTGCAGCCCCACCTCCAGCTATTTTAATGCCATCAAACATGAGAAGCAAAGTATAAATATTCAGTGGTCCAGCTGATTTTCTCCTCTATAACCATTTTAATTGCCTACATTTAAGATTTCCAAGAACTAGTCTGCTAACACTGGTGTTTAAATATTCCTTCTGCCTTCACCTCATGGTGATGTTTGGGTGCAAAGCCATAAAAACCTTTGCAAATAGAGTTTCTACAGGCATACTCCATGTCTACATGTGTGTCTACATAAGAGTTGTGTGCCTATACAAGAGTTTATAAGGAATGACCTGCACTGATTCACCAAATAGAGTCTTCCCACTGTTGAGAACTTCCCCTAAGCCTTCCATTAAAGAAAAAAGCAAAGCAGCATCATGTAGGATTGCAGAACAAAAGGTTCTGTTTTAATGGCAACCACAGGACAGAAGCCCTCAGTGACCCAGCATCCTCCTGAGGCTCAGGGTGTGAAGGATGGTGGCTCTGCCCATTGGTCCTCCAGCAGTGAGAAACAGGCACCTGGATGAGGAATGCACTGCAAGTCCTTATTTTCCTTCAGGAATAACTTCTCAAACCCAGTTCCAAAGCCTTGTGTTTGAGGAAAGGGCTGAAGCCCACCCGAGGTGGGCTGACATGAGCCTCTCTGAAGGGCAACACGCTCCACGGTACACACCAATGGGAAAAATGAGTCAAAAAGAGATAGATGGGGTGCTAAAAGCTCATGCTGCTTCATTTCAAGGTCAAAGCCCCTCTCTCATCACTGTTCCGCAGGAAAGATTTGTTCTCACTGTGTTTAAAACAAGAGCTGAAATCTTGTACCTAAAGAAGCCAAAATATTTTCCATGGTGAAAAGTAAGATGTGTTACAAGGTGAAAAAAATAAAGGAATAAAATAAAACCTCAAAGTTAGTGAAAAAGACCCTCATCTATTTTGAACTGGTCATCACTGGCTCTTGATTTGCTTTTAATTTTGATTTCTTTAATTCATTCAGGTTGATCAGATTTACTCCTACTTGCAGCTGTAAGCAACAGAACAAACTGTAGTCACTGCTGGCTCGGATCAGCACAGGCACTTTGGGCTGGTTCACTCCTCTGGCCGATGAAGGTAGCAGATAGAAAGGAAAACCTGATGGAACCTGGGTCCAGCATCTCTGCCACCCCGCTCGTCCTGGTGCTGCCCTTGCTCCACGGACTGCAAAGTAAGTCCTCTACCTGCTGCTGCTTGAGCCTCCCTGACAATAACCACCTCTGGATCGCTCCAGCACCCTCCTGATCATAAGGGCTTTTTTGGCAGATGTCCTAGAATTGGCCAGTTTGTGTTAAAATCACCTGGGGCTGAGGGCTGGTGTGGGCAAGAGCTAATGGATCGTGCTCAGTAGTGCGGAGTGATTCCCAATCCATTCTCCTTCCTCTCAGCTGGAGCTGTGAGATTCTCGCTATCAGAGCGATGCTATGGTGCTAACAGGGAGAAAACATGCAGCCAGTTGGATTGCAAAGGCAGCAGTCCTGCAAGGAACAGAAAAGCCCCAACTCTGCAATTGCCAATAGCCCCTGGATGCAGAAAAAAGATGGAGGAAGCTTCAGCTGCTCAAGGAAGCAGGGTTAGGATCAACCTCAGCTATGTACCCACAGCAGCCAAACCAGCTGCGTGCTGGATGGGACTGTGCCATGGCAGCCCAGGGATGGCAAAGACCCCCTGTCACCTTCCTCGTGCCCTCATCACCCTCCTCTCGCCACCAAAACCAGATGGTTAAAAAATGAATTCCAAACTAAGAATTAAAAACCAAAAGAAAGTCAAGCCCAGAATGAAATGCAGCAGTAGCTCAGCATGGGGCCAGTCTTGCATTTGTTTTGGGATGGGGAGGTGGGATGAGATGTTATGGGTGCAGCTTTTAGTAATGGGGGTGGAAATGGTCACTAGCAGAGCGGGTGGCAAAGTCCGCACACAGGAGAGTTAAAAAATAACAGAAAAAGGGCTGAGAGCTGCAGACAAGTTCTTCCTCCTTAATAACAGTGACAAGACCCTACAATTTGACTCCTTTTCCAGCCACATTCCCTGCAGACGTTACCTGCAGAGCAGCGAACCCAGAGTGAGCCTGGTCTCTGTCCTACCCCAGTCAAACCCTCCCAGCTGTAATCCAGCTTTGGACTTGGCATCACCACTTGACCTGCCAGGAACTGCCAGGGCAGCTCATGCTTTCAGCAAAGCAGCAAACCCAGTGCAATGCTGCAGATCAGCCAACAAAACCCAAGATGTGGTAAAAAAAAAAACTTAATAAAGAAAGAAAGGATGAAATCAAAACAGTGCCATCGGCACAACCGCCTGCAAGAAGGAGTACAGTTTGTTATATTGCTTACAATGCAGTATTTTATCCAGCCTCTTCCAGCCAGGGACCTGTAAACCGGACTCTGTTCCAAAACCTTCCTCCTCTTCCAGTTGTCTGTGCAATGTATTGGCACTGTTCTGCTGGGCTGTCAAAAAAACTGGTTTAGAGATGCAGCTCTTCAGTCAGGTTTTTGCTCCAGTTCTAACCATACCAACTTAGCTGTGCCTTTCAACAATTCAAGATGATTATACTTACTGAGAAAAGAAAGGGGTTACCATCAGTATCCTGCATTACTGATCAGAACAGGGGGCTAAGGACAAAGTTGCAGCTGCTCACATCATCAAACTGGTGTTAATTGTTCATCAACACAGAGGTGAATGCGTCTCAGGAGTCACCCTCCTGCAAATCCCAAGGAGGTGGAACCTCCAGGGCTGGGGCAAGCACATCAGTGTGGCTGCACACAGGGAGGAAGCTTACCCTCTGTGTGTGAGTGCGTACATACATATACCTAGACAAACAGAAGACTTCTGTCTTGGAGCCTTCAGCTGCCACCTGCAGCAGCATTCATCTTACTCTGAAAAGAGAAGTGCTGGGAATGGTGCAGTGGTTTTATAGGAAACCTGGAAGTGTTATGATGCAGACGTTGCTTTGCAAGAGGCGCAGGGATTGCTGCTCCCTTGGCTAACTGAGGCTTGAGATGTCATGACGGCAAGCTACCGCGCCCCCAGAAGCTGAGCTGAGCCTTAGGAGGGTCTCCTAACATCATGTGGATCTGTGCCACGAGCAGAGATTCCGCCAAAAGTCCTACAGTAGCAGAGCAGTATTCCAATACACACACAGAAAGAAAAAATAAAAGATGATGGAGGACAATCAGCCTGAAGTTGGATGAAAAAGGGGCTCACCACAAAAAGATCTGGGTACCCAGAAGCTCTATGCTAAATGTGTGAGCATCTACGAGGTGCTAGGTTAGAACTGATCCAGTGGCACTGAGTCAGAAGCAAGGCCCAGAGGCCACTGGAGACTGAACACTGCTGCAGAGAACCACTTTCGTTTCCTGACTTTATGAAATACTTCCTTAAAGGGGGAAAAAAAAGGGGAAAAAAAAAGGAGAAAGGAGAAAGATTCCGGTGATGAATCTAAACTCTAAAATACAGTGAACCTAAAGCAGCTATGCTAAAAAAAATGGTGTTATCTGCACGGAGATGAGAATCCCTCCATCGCTTCTCTTCTGATAAGCCACGTGAAAAGGAAACCGATCCTACCAGGAAAGCGTCTGAAAGATTCAGTCAACATTTGCCATTTGGAACGTGCTTCCAGTTCAGTAGGATATGTTTTCCAGAGAACTGGCCCAGTGCTACAGACACACACAGACACACAGAGACACACACGGACCAGGAAGAAAGAACGCAGGGTAGCGCGAAGGCGAGCTCCCTTACCGGCGAGCGGGTCTGAGGCTGCGTGTTCATTGTCTGAGGGGCTTGAGGGTACACCAGTGTGGTTGGAGCTGCATTCTGTCCTGAGGGGTAGGGAGCCTGCCAGGGAACAAGAAAAGTAAGTAACAAATGAGTGCATCAAGTGATTCAGCCCAAAGCACAGAACTGAACACGTTATCAGATGGACTGCCGATCAACACGGAGGGAAAGGTGACACAGGTGATTGTGGCACAGAAAACCCTCTCCATCAAGGGGACAATCAATGTGCCAACACTACCCAAAGCTCCCCAAGGAAACACTACATCTCTGAAACCTGCTGTGCCCGGACCCCAGCCGTGTGCTTCTCAAAAGCCTCCTCTGAACCTGCTTCCCAGGAAAGCTGGCACGGTGGGTACTGTCGATAAATCCTCCGGAACAAGACGAACAGTAAGGAACAAGCTCCAACACATTTAACACACCCCAGCGCTGCTTGAAAGTGTTTGCAACACAATGAAAGGGCCCCAAATCGTTACAGATGTGAGCAGAGCATGGGTTGTGCAAACTTTTCCTCGTTTCAATGGGCTATAACAATTTATACCACCAGATGCTCCCCCACGTTATATGCCCAAAGTAACAATAAACTGGAGCTCTGCAGTTATGGGGAATGCACATTTTAACAAGACATTTGGAACTAATGCTACTGAGTTCTCTTTATTCTCTTTAAAATAACATACCTGCTTTAAATTGTTAATAGTTTGTTGCTGTAATGGCATAAACCCAGCCTACAGCAGCCTCCACGTTAAAGAGGAATCAGCCTGACTCTACGTGCTGCCCTGTAACCCCTGCTTGACTCCTTTCCAAACCACTCCTCCATCCCCTTACCTCTTTCCCCTTCATTGTCCATCCCTCACGGTGCCAGCTCTGGATATTGACAACCACGTAATAGTGATAACCACAGTGCCTGTTAACCTCCTGGCTACGCACCATCAGATTTACTTGATGAACAAAGGAGCTTATCAGGTCTTGGGTCTTCTCCGGCAGAAAGTCTTTGGGTTCATTATACAGATTATGCTTAAAAACATCGCAATACTCCTCTGAACACTGAATTAGGATTTATTCACAGCACAAGCCCTGCTGAAGAATCCCTTCTCATAGAATCATAGAATCATATAATAGTTAGGGTTGGATTGAATTCCAGGGCCCTTGCATTAAAATTCAATAGCATGTCCAAGGATTGAAGGGAGCCGTTTCAGTCTGTAATGTGGTATTGAGAGAAGAGGTTTCACTGCACCAGCCCTCAGGCACATTTCAGGGTATCTTTGATTTGAACTGTGCTAGATTTGATTTGAATAATTAAGTTTTTAAACAATAAAACTAAGTTAGAGCTGGTAGGCAAAACCTGCTTGCATTAAAGAAAGAAAAGAAACTCATAAACCCTTAGCTCTCAAGAGTGATGATCCAGCATAAAGCCTGAAGCAGTCTTAGGCAAACAGCTCAAGGAGTGGTGCAGAAACAACACAAAACGTGCTGTTTCTAGAAAGATACTCAGTCCTGAAGCCTGCAAAACTTTCAAGTCTATAATAGCAACCTGTGCCAAGTACAGTCTGGCATGTCCTCCCTTTCCAAGGAGACTCAGCCGCTCCTCACCAGACAAAGGAAGCACAGTTTGAAGAAGAAGAAAGCAATTTAAGCGGGCATAAGAGCGTGCCATTGGGTAAAGCACCAATTTCCTTCTCACCTCCCAGGCTGAGTCCTACAGCAGAGTCACAGACCTCACCCACAGCTCAGCCTCTTCAGCCCTTTCAGCATGAGCACATGTAGGATGGTTTTGGAGCAAGGAAATGTCTTCTTTTGGAAGAGCATCCCTGGCAGTGCTCAAGGCCAGGTTGGACACAGGGGCTTGGAGCAAGCAGCTCTAGTGGGAAGTGTCCCTGCCCATGGCAGGGGGCTGGAACTGGATGAGCTTTAAGGTCCCTTCAACGCAAACCACTCCATGACTCTATGATATGGTTCTATACATTTGGAAGACGTGCACTGACCAGTGTCCTGTGCCCTGCAGAGTGGATGGGAGACAGCTGGGGTCTCTGTGCTGTCCTGTTGTTTCTTCTTTCTCATTGCTAGACGTAAAAGCCCGGCTTCATCTCCTGCTGATCACAGTGTAATACCAGCTAAATGAAAATGCAGTTTAGAAACAATCCAGCCAATGAATTTTCCACTCTCAGGAAGAAAACAAAACCCAAAACCAAACCAAAATGTGGCAGAGAGAATGAGAGGATTGAGCATAGCCCAAAACCGGTGCCTACTGGCGCAATACCTCCTATTCCTACTTTGGGACCACGCTCAAACTGAGCATTAAAAAGCAAAGCTTACTCCCGAACACACGGACACCGGAGGACAGTGTTCCTATGGCACAAGCTAACTTGGCAGGATGTCTGGCTACGTTCTACCTGATTTTCACACTGCTTTTTGTGTTGAAGAGATGATAAAAACCTATGTCTCTGAGCACATCACCAGATCTTTGCTGTGATTTAGGACGCCAAAGTATACTTGGTAGCACATTTAGCTGACAAACGTTCTGTAGTACTTTATATCAATACCGTAGCAAAGACTCTGGTTCAAGAGCAACTCGATACTTTAATCAGCTCCCGTGATGGAAGCACAGATCTCTTGCAGAAGCAGGGCAGGTTTTCCACTGCCACTCCTCTCCAGGAGCTCATTTAGCCTAATCCTCTGCAGCCAGCACGTTCCTACCTTCTTACCGCTGGCAAAACCCCTAATTCCTGTTAACAACTAATTTGCAAGAAGTCTTCTAATTTTTGGAGATGTCAGATGCAGCATCAAATATTTCCCCCTTTTATTTGACAAGTGTGATTCTGCTCGAGCTGTTGGTGTCAGTGCTGTGTAATAAACAGCACGTACCATATCTCACAGCAGCGATGACACCACAGCAAGGAGTGATCGCAGCACCAAGGAGCACTAACAAGATGTGGGGTACTTGCACCTTTCCATCCAGAGCCAAGATGTCCTGCACTTGCAATATCAGACTTTCTGGTACCTGGGATCTCTGCCCAGCATGAGATGGAACTTCTCCCCGTGGAGGATCAGCAGCTTTGTCCATCACCATGCACCTTGCAAAGGGGCCTGATGCTGCTCCTTGCATCTTACCAAACAGCAGCGAGCACAAAGGGTGCAAATGGACACTCAGATGTAAATGGACCACTTGACCACCAGCTCCCTGTGCCTCTGGCTCATAAGAAGAGACTTTATCCCAAACAGTCAGAACCGCTGCTCCCACAGCATCTCAGCAAAGAGAGAAGAAAATATCCAATATTCTCCCCATTCTCCAGGCTCAAGAAAACATGTTTTATTCAGGCTTAAATCACATGCATCAGTGCAAAGCCTAAGTCACTTCCATGCTACCCACGAAGTCCTCACCCACCTCCAAAACAGCCCAAGTGTTCACCACAGAATCCCAGACTGGGTTGGGTTGAAAGGATCTTAAAGCTCCTCCAGCTCCAACCCCTGCCATGGCAGGGACACCTTCCATGGAGCAGTTGCTCCAAGCCCCTGTGTC
>JANRGW010042115.1:0-51669 GCA_024733675.1 Psilopsiagon aymara
CTGGCTGTCACCAATCACCTCCTTGTTTTTCATGTGCCTCAGCATGCCTTCCAGGAGAATGTGCTCCAAGATTTTGCCAGGCACAGAGCTGAAACTGACTGTCTTTGTTCTATCAGAACAAAGCATGTGGAAAACGCAGCTATCATCAACGCAAAGGAAAGACAAGTCTGTGCAACAACCTTTGGCTTTAATGTAAGAGATAAAAGAGTGTCCTGGGAAGCAGAGGTAGAAACTCTGGCAATCTGGAGCTCAAAGTAGCAATAATGGCAGGGAGCACGGCACTCTACTAAATACACTGGCTTCCTTCACCTCGGGTACCCAGTTATGGGGTACAGCCTAGCTGCTGTGTTGGGAGGCTAACTTGCAAAGTTGGCTGCTAATTTCACATCTTTGATTTTTGGAAGGAAGATGCCATTTAGCTGGCATTTTTGAGAATTCCTTTGTAACCACTCTGTGCTCAAAACAGATGTACATAGGTCCATTCCCTGGTACTGAGACCTGCTGGTGTGGAATGTGCTGTACCCACACTGCAACCCCAGCACAGAGCGGCTATGCTAGGTTGCCTGTAAGGAGCGGTCCTGGGCCATTCCTGCCTCAGAATTATTTGGGAAACTGCTTGCCAGGCCAAAACTCTACTTAGAGAGTTCCAACAGTACTCAGAACTGCTCCCTGGCACCTTAAATTTGCTGGTATAGCTGTGGTTGATCTGTTTTCATTGTCCATCAGCTGATGAACAGCAGAATAACAACATTTACGGTCATATCATATTATACTCCCTGACAGAGTCGATGAATTTCCTAGGAGCTCAGGAATGCTTCCCACACCACAGTCATTCTTATGTCATTGGAAGGTAGCACTTTGTCTCCTAATCCCCCTGATACCAGCTCTCAAACATTTCCCAGCAGTTTTTCCAGGGGTACCTTTAGCATGCTCAGAAGAACGTGTTCAAAGATGAAGCACTTGTTAAGATAGCCCCATCCCTGGGGACAGATTCTCAGAGAGTGGCATTGGTCCATTAGGTAATAGTGACATCATCTTTAATATGGAAATTATCTTTAATATAAACCACAGCTTTCAGAGGTGCCAGCCTGCTGACTCTTCAGCAAGGCAGATTGCACGCAGAGGTCCAGAGCAAAGTCCTCAGCTGGTGTAAATCATACCCAGCTCCACTGACCTGAAACAACTTCAGGACAGAAAGGATCATTGGATCATCTTATGCAATCAGCTGAATATAAATCTGCCAAACCAGTGCCCAGCTCTGCATACACGGAGCCCAAGAGCATATTGACATGAATAGATTTGTGACCCATGCAGACTGCTCCACTAGGTGCGAGGATCTGGTCTGGACTTTATAAAAGTTACTCTTCCCCACTTACGACCAAGAATATTTGAAATTGGCATCCTCAGGTGAGCTCTGCAGGACCCGGGGAAGGCTGTGCCCTGCCCTTTATTGCCTTTCAACAGCAGGGTCCATCACCACAGGGCACCCTCCTGACCTAGAAGACTGTCACTGAGGAATGAGACTGTGCAGAGGCTAACCATAGGCTAACCAGATTGTTTTAAACAAGACTCTGAAAATATAGTGGAGTGTATAGAAACTAGGTCTACTTTCAGGCAGAGGTGTTTTGGTTGGTTGGTTGGTTGCATGGGGTTTTTACATCATAATTTTAAGTGAGCTATCAAAGACAGAGGAGGGTGGAAAGCAGTTCATCATTGCAATGAGGTGCATTTTTTGTCCATAACACTATGTTGTGCTAACATAGGTGCTGCCAGAGAACGCTTTAAACCTTATCTACACTTTCTGCAAGAACTTACTGAAAGTTAGAAGGGGAGGACTCTGCTTCAAGGAGCAGCACTATAAATGTGTCTGTGAGGATGAGCATTTCATCTATCTTCAAAATGTATGTTGATAAGAGCTGTGACCATCCTGAGAAATCTGGGGACTTCCTACTTCCTTCCCTTGCTGCCTAGCTATGTGAACACTGAAACAAAAGCAGAAAGCCTTCACATGCCTCTTTCTTTCTCTACATATCACCTTCCCAGCAGGTGTGGAGTGAAATCAGTGCAGAATACAAAGAAGTGTTAGCTGTATAATACAAATTCAATGGGTAACACCATTCATTTCCCTAACACCACAATACCACCTGCAGGGCTTGTTATGTTCTCCTTTAAAACAGTTCATCTTCCGAAACTGAGAAAAACTATTACTGAATTATTTTGCTGGGTTGGTTTCTTGCCTCATTAATTAAACAGGTAATAGAAGGGCCTGGTGAGCCCATCAGAATAAGGGCCAGAATAAGGTAGCTGGGTCATGGGAGAAAAAGGCCCAGGTGAGCAGGACCTGTTTGACACTCACCTTGTGGGGCTGCAGTCTCAGTAATTCACCTCTGAAATTCAGAGACACAAACTGAGAACATGGTTGCATGCAGCCATGCTCAAGACAGCAGAATTTTGTTACTACAGCCAAGTCACACATCCTGAAGTAACACCCATCCAACTGGGTGTTACTGAGATCTTCTCAATTCTTCCTGAGTAAATCCACACTGAAATGGGCTAAGTAACTTGCAGAAGAGGCTGGGCAGCTTTCAAGTTTGGATCGCCTCTCAGGAAAATGCAGTACTTTGCAATGTCTTTTTCCACTCCTTATTATAAATTGGCAAGGCAGAGTTTGGGAGACAGGGTTCATAAAACATTGGGTATGCTCTCACAGCAATACTAGTTATTCTATTTGCATTTATCAGTGCTTTTGATTATGACATTGAACACTAGGATAACATGTCTTCAAAATGCTGTGCAGTAATACATTAATGAATGGAAGTGATACATTAATCAGTGGGAGGCAATATAATAAAACATTTGACTGACTTGCTTTAATAGTCAGTAGTGTTCAGAATATGCAATGCCACTGTTTATCTGTGTCCTGGATTATATTTTACAACTGGTTTTGCCCTTTCCTCCCCCCCAAAGAAATAAAGGGATACTGGCAAAGAAAATGCCTCTGGTTGGCTCAAACTGTCAGGCAGTATGTATATTTACGTGGGTTTTTTAGAGCCTTGTAACCTTATACCAGTTTTCCATATTGTCTAGCCGGATGGAGGACTGATAGTTGTGAAGACAAAGACTTTCATCCTGGTTGCTACTTACAAAGCAGTCATGTATGCCAGTGTGCGCGTGGAAGCTGTAGAGAAACTAGGTAAGAGAAATAAATGGCTGTACCTGTGTGCCTGCATGGTGACATCTCACCAATCAGTTCTGCCCTTGCAAAAAACTTCAAAAATCAATTTGATGACTAACAAATCCTGAAATCTGGGTGACTGAACACAGATTTGGTTATGGCTCCATAGCTAAACCCTCTCCAGACATCACATCCCGCTGTATTCCAGAGCCTCCATAGGTATGAAGCGGTTGCCAAACTCTCTTCCCTTGGCCATTCTGGCACAAGTTTTCTGTTAGTTACCCTTCAGCAAAACGGGATCTGGCAGTCACATGTTCTTGACCTCATATGCCTCATGCTGAGGTCTTAAGCACACTTTTGTAGAGCATCAGCTTTGATACTCTGCAGTCCACTTCAAAGAGACATGAGGTCTCCAAGGGTTTCAGACCTTCTCTAGAAAGCCAGGTCTCTAGGAGAAAGTTGGAGTCTCTTTTCCTACATCTTGAGACATCATGAAGCTAGTCCTCTTGTCTCACAGTAACAAAGCACCTCTTCTCTAAGAAAAGTGCCCATTTCCTTCCCTTGCCTGCTTGAATTTTCTTTGTGAGCTTTCTTGGGCTCAGTGTTTTTAACACTTAGTGTAAGCATCTAACTCTTTGTTCTCCATTTGCATGGGAATACTGCAAACCCCAGCCCTTCACAGACCAGCTGCAGAATCTTGATTACATCTCAAATGAAGGTTTTCCTTTGTGTGGAGGTGCTGGTAAGGCATAACCACTCTTCATTGTCCTTGGCTGGGGAGCTAAGTAACAGGGTTACACATCGTATTGATGTAATATATGCTGACTCCGTATCAAGAATACAGTCATTTTATTGCATCATCCAAATGGATAAAATGCGCAAGAGTAGATTTCCAGAATAGCCTCTATTTTCACCATAGGGGCAATTTAAGAAATTTCTAAGGAATTTCATGGGCATTTCTAGGGAATATTTTGTAGAGCAGATTCAACTTCATCTATGTATATGCCCATCTTCTTTCAGTGAATAGGAACGAAACTATACGC
The DNA here is from genome assembly GCA_024733675.1 of Psilopsiagon aymara. Taxonomy (NCBI): domain Eukaryota; kingdom Metazoa; phylum Chordata; class Aves; order Psittaciformes; family Psittacidae; genus Psilopsiagon; species Psilopsiagon aymara. Next base: position 4,219 of record JANRGW010042115.1, read on the forward strand.
CCCTGTGTCCCTAGCTTTTGTTCCTCATTTAGGTGCCTAAAAGTGAATGGTATTTATTTTGTGTTTTGAGGCATAAGCTATTTTGTCTGGAATGAATTGTAAGATTCTAAGTGACAAATTTTTCATCAGACCTTTTTCAAAATGCTTTTACAATTGAAAACACGATGATCAAGGGTAGGATATTAGGGGCTATAATGCAGGTTTAAAAACAAATTTGCCTGCTGGGCCCTCAGAAGTCTGGTTCTTGGCTGGTGGGTCTGTGCTTGGTGTCAGGCTGGCAAAGACTAGCCTTCCTTGCAGCCTCTTCACTTCTTCACACTTTACAGCCCCTGAACATTGTTTAACCAAAAAGCATCTGACTGAAGATGGACTGGAAGAAGAGGGAATTGGATTGCCCATGGTTTTGGATCCTTCTTATGTTCATTTCAGCCTTAAATATCAGAGCAACTTCTGCTTTGTGTAATGTTCTACTTTCTTTTAGTTCTTAGCCATTACTTTGTGTCTTGCAGCAGGTTGGACACAAAACCATTGCACCAGCACTGCACTACCTAGAGAGCCTCCATTTTCTTGTGCTCCAGACATGATACCAGCTCATGCCTGTCATAGCAGCTGTGACAGCCCTGTGAGAGCTTAGGTATTACAAGTCTTTGTCACTCACATGCATGGCCAGCACATCAACTTCAAATTATTTTGGTGGACATTTATGTGCTGGGCTACGAACAGAGAAGCAGATTTCCCATTTTGATACTGTATGGCATAGATAAGGACAAAGAGCTTCCAGGATGTCCACTGGGTTAAGTTTACTGACAGCATGACCACGAGTTTTTATTCACTGGGTCAAAATGGGCATAAAATACCAAAGCAGAATGGTCCTTTCAGATGAGGAAGGTTTTCAAGGGAGTGCTTCCACCTAGGGCAGCATTAATGCGACTAAATCTAAAAATTAGGCCTCATATTTTAAGATAACTTCAGACTACCTTTAGCCTAGTATTTTTCTACAGTATTACAAATGGAGCTGGAGCAGATCCAGAAGGCGTTATTTAGCCCCAGGTCTGGTAGGATGGCTCAGTAATAAATTCAGGAGCCATATCATAGTTGATAGTAGCTCCTTTGCTGCCATGGGAGGAAGGCAGAAAGTGTGAAGTTGGAAGACTGCAAAAAACTGCCAACACTTGTAAAATCCTATAACAGTTTCAATACAAGTTATTTGGTCTTGCAAATAGTCACCTTGTCTGTAATTGGTCACTGTTCCTGAGTAAAGTGTAAGGTTTTAGTGTTTCCAGAGCCAGATCTGCAGTGGTTTTGACAATGTACATTCTCTGGAGTTTATTCTTGCTGTTCTGGATGATTTGTTTGTGAAAAGAAAACAAATCAGCTTTCCTTCACAAGTTAGAAGAGATTTCTGAAAATGATTTAAAGTGCTCAGTGCTGATTCTCTGGATCAGATAATACCTCATGAATATAGGTATTAGTATTTTTAATTGTCAGCTAGAAAAACCACTGTCTGCTTTTTAGTATGGTATAGTCTGAGGTGGGTATGAACTTGAAAAAAAGCATCTCTACTACAGCAATTCTGTGTATGACTTTTATCATTGTTGATTTTTAATTTGTTTCCTTGTATTTTTATAGCAGACTACTTTAGAGAGAAAGGTAGCTGAATGTGCAGAAAACCTGAACTTCATCAAGCTCCGAAGGACTGCTCACAAGGAGATAAAGTATAGACGCTTGAAGCATTATTCAGTTTAAGCGAGAAATTGCTGCTTTACAACATTCCAACTGCTGAGTTCCCTTCTGATTTTTCAAGAATGCTTGGGGGTTCACTGCTTATAAGAGGACTACCCTACGCATCTATCCTCTAAGTTTCTTAACTGAATTGAAAGTGATTTGGTTTAGGATGCTCTGCTTAATCTTTCTAGTGTGTCTTTTCACCTGTTTCCAGGTAAGAAAACTGTTAATCTCACTAAGCAAAGTAAATCCTCTAATAGCATTACAGCTATGCAAAGCATCACTGACCCAAGGAACAAAGAAAAATGTTACATTAACATATTTTCAGACTGTCCTGTACATCTTTGAATATGACAAATAAAGCACATTTTTAACATGACAGTTTGCATTGTCATTGACTGCTATAAAGTTAGTCTGAACTGTAGTGATTGCAAAGTTCTGTGAGGAATGGGGAGGAGGGACAATGTTACTACCTGGCTTGAATCACACTGTGTGTAAAGGGCATCAAAGAAGATCAGTCTCAAGACCAGCCTCCATGATCTTTTCATTTGCAGAAACAAATAAATCATTAGCTATTTGACTCATGTGAGAAGAAAAGACTTTTTAGCTATATTTGATTCTGAATTAGTGCCATTTCAAAGAAGAGCTTAAAAGGCTGAATCCCAAAATCTCAAGATTTAGGGAAAAAATAGACAGAATAATCACACACATCGACAGACATACAATTTATCATTTTAAAATACTCTGAAGTGTCAGTTTTATTCCCTTACAACTCAAATAGTTGAGAGCTGGTAACATGGACACATTTCTCCTACTTTTGGAGAAAAGAGCAAAGCTTAAGAGAGAGGTGTGATCATGCACCTAAACCATCAGGTAAAATACATGGGGCTTGTGGACATAAGCCAGTGAACTTTGAACGCCGCTTACAGGAACAAAGCACAATAAAGCCTCTGAAGTTGGTTGTGTAGCATAAGGACTGTCACAGCTCTCACACCCTTAATGCCATTTTAGTATATCTGTTCAGAAAACAAATCAGCAGTTCAGTGCTCTGCATGAGAACATACAAATACACACACATCAAGTGGATTGGCAAAGCAAGGGCATGGGATCAAACCTCCCTCTGTGTTGGGGTGTCCTGGTTTCAGCTGTAACAGTTATTTTTCTCCTTCGTAGCTGGTGCAGTGCTCTGGTTTGGCTTTAGTTTTGAGAACAGTGCTGATAACACACCAGTGTTTTAGTTGTTGTTCAGTAATGCTTACCTGATCAAGGACTTTTCAGTCTCTCACGCTCTGCCAGGTGAGGAGAAGCACAAGCAGTGAGGAAGCAGTGATAGGACACCTGACCCAAACTAGCCAAAGGGCTATTCCACACCACAGCACATCATGCCCAGTATAGAAACTGGGGGCAGTTACCTAGAAGCCCAGATCGCTGCTCAGGTAGGGCTAGGTATCGGTCGGAGGGTGGTGAGCAGTTGTATTCTCTTCCCTTGTTATTTCCCTTATCATTAGTATTATTGGTGGTAGCAGTAATGGTGTGTGTTATACCTTAGCTACTGGACTGTCCTTATCTTAGCTCATGGGAGTTACACTCTTTCAATTCCCCTCTCCATCCCTCCAAGAGTCGGGGGAGGAAGAAGTGGAGGAGTGAGGGAGAGGCTGTGTGGTTCTGAGTTACCAGCTGGGCTTAAACCATGACATGGGGAGAGCAGAAGATCTCTACCTCAAGACCAAAAAGGGAGAGTAGATTTGTGTCTCAATCGGTGGACTAGGTCCGTGGGTAGAAATAATGGTGAGATGTAGTAATATTTCTGACCCTGTTCATGCCTGTCCCTCCAAAGCAAAACACACCCTCATCGTGCTCCACCCTCTGACTTGCTTTGGAACAGCCAATTGCAAGAGCTGGGAGAGGAGGAACTGAGATCAGACTCTGTTCCTGAGAAAGGCTGGGTTCGTTCCCAGTGCTGAGCACATCCTTCTTTACAGGAAAAAAGTGAGACATATTTGTTCTCGGGAACGCCAATTGCAAGAGCTGGAAGAGAAGGAACCAGGATCAGATTTTGACCCTGAACACATGCTGGATTCGCTCCTCGTGAGGAGAATGTCCTTCCTTCCTTTACAGGAAAAAAGTGAGTCACGAATCGTGTTTGAATTGTTGTTTTGCGCCATGGCTGGCAGATCTGACATTTGAAGTTGTTGCTTTTGGTTGGAACCTTGGTTTTCAATTCTGGCGGTCTTCTGACCATTTGAAAGCAATGTACTGGGATCCTCACTGGTGCTTTCCTTCCACCTAGTGGACACAGGGAAGACTGCAGCAGGTTTGATTTTGCCAGGCAGGAGGAGGCTGAACCTCTGTGCCCACCTCAATAACTACTGGTGCCAAAAGCGAGAACCCCAGAACAGAGTCTGAGGAATTGCTTGAGCGACTCCTGCAGCAGCGGGACTCCCTACCAAAGCAAATCAGGCACACAGGAATCACCTGCTGAGGCAAGGGGGATAAATAGGCATTTTTAAAACCATCTGTTATCTTTCATTAGTGCTAGATCACCATTGTGCCTTTATGTATCTTAAACTTGTTGTCTGTAGGCTGAATTGAAAAGCAGCACTTACATGGTTTTAGATGTGTCTAATAAAGCCTCTTGCTGTTGAGAGTTTTAAAATCCCATTTGTCTCTACCATTTTAAAAGCCCTTGTCCTTCCGTCAGTTGAGCACTGGAGCCCTAATCACTCAGGGAGTCAAGAGCAAGGAAGGCTGTTTTCATTTGTGTATTACATTTCACGGTTTAGGTGGGTGGTCAGCACTGCAGGCTCCACACATGGTTCTGTGCTGGATTAAAGCATGTGCCTTGATGCAAGGTGATCTTTGTGGTTTGTCAAATGGCTTTTGCAATGATACGTTCTGTCCCAACATTCATGTATTTCATTGCACTGTAACTCCTCATTCTTGAGCAGCTCTCCCCTCTTCTACCTTTGAACTGTGTCACAGTATGCATTCTTCATCTGCAAAGTGGAGTCTCTGGAGCTGTGGTTAATGATTATTGAGACTTTCCAGCTGCAGGTAAGTGTGCCTACATTCATGCCAGGTTTTGGGGTTTGATTTTCTTTCAGATAAAATGTTGGCTGCCTATTTTGATTGCCCAGGAGGCCCAGAAAATCTCTGTGAAACATGTGATGAAACCAAATCCAGGGGAAGAAGTGCTTGTGAAGGTCTCTGCCAGTGCTCTGAATAGGGCTGATTTACTCCAGGTATGTGTATGTTAAGCAGATTTATGCATCTGAAAATGACACTGATTTTTTCAAGCCCCTCTCTGAAGTCTTGACAAATCTGAAGAGTTAAGAGACTGGACCTGGTGAGCAGTTGGATGGGAGAGTTCAAGAAGAGGTGTCTCTTGATTCAGCAGTTAAATGTTTTTGTCTGGGTCACTGCAATGCTGGAGTGGCATGGAAAGGCAGCTGCCTTTCAAGAAAATATACACAACCAGAGCTCCAGTCTTTCTAGATGCTTAGAGCATTCTCTGGGCATTTGACAGGAACACGAAATATTTCACTGGCTCCATTACAGCAGGGAAAACTTGCATTCAAATTGTTAAATCTGAGCTGGTTTGAGCTGAAAGCCACGCTCTGCGACTGGGGACCATACTACTTCCCCAGCATGGATTGGCCTGGTCAAAGAGGACTCACAACAGATTGAATTTGCAGAGAAAGTTTTAAGACTAAAACATAATTGGGAAACAAGAAATGTTGCTACAATATAGATGTTCAACTTACTGAGCATTTGTACCGTGTGAAAACTGGGGTTAAATGAATAGGAATTTAGGTTGGTTGTGAATGAAATACTGCAGGTCATTACACTCACTGATACGTGGCTTTTCCTTCCTTGCCCTCTCTTTTGTTTCATTTTAGAGGAGAGGGAAGTACCTTCCCCCCAAAGGAGCAAGCGGTATTTTAGGCTTAGAAGGACCTGGAAATGTGGTTGGGTTCAGACCTGGCTGCAGGGGCCAGTGGAAGATTGGTGATGCAGTGATGGCTCTGCTTTCCGGAGGTGGCCAGGCAGAATACGTTACAGTACCTGAAGGCTGTTTCATGCCAATTCCCAAAGATCTGACTTTAACGCAGGCTGCAGCCATACCTGAAGCCTGGATAACAGCCTTTCAGCTGCTGCACTTTATAGGTGAGAAACGTATTTGCAAATCTTTTCCACCAAAAGAAGCTTGTCTTCTTTTCTGTTCTGAAATCCATTCTTACTTGCCTACACCTGTAATGCTGTTTGCCTCCAAAGAACCTTTTCTCTGTCATTTCATTCACATGGGTTAGGATATGATATGCCAGACCCAAATCCTCAAATCTTGACCACATGTCCCCAGTCACAACTTACTCTGCTGACTGGATATCTACAAGGAAGGATATGGAAAGATGGTCAGTTTTCTTTTCATCTGAATTTCTTAGCTTGAATAGCAATTTCCATTATGCCTAAACCCTAAAATAACTTACATGTTCTCCAGACAACTGCAAAAACATCCTACTTCTAACTGCTGCAAGCATGACCATATTATGAACTTTCTCACTAATTGCTCATGAATCTACAGTAGACAACATCTTCTCTCTTGTTTCGCAGAGATATTAATTTTAGGTAAAATCCCCTCTGAGCTGATTTAAAACAGATATAAGCTTACACTCTTCATTCTGAAAATGAGCTACCAAGGCACTAAGGGTAGCACTTGCCAGGGTTTTCCTCAGCTGACAAATATCCTTCTCCTACCCTTTTCAGCAGCAGCATCTAAAAGCTCCACGAAAGAACAAGAGTTACAAACAGTAACTTCCCTTGCTACTCAGAATACACTCGCTGTGAGCAGTGTTGCTTCCTTTGGGCCTGCGGTCAACAAGGACCATGTCTCCAGGACTACTCAGTGCCTCACTTCAGTAACAACCAGTGGAATATAAATGGGCAACTTGTAGATGGTAAAGTGATAGATAGAACTGCTCCTTAACATTATACAGCACTTCTAGTATTTCTTCATTGTTGAGTGCCTGATTTCTCAGGAGTAATATCCTCCAAATATTTTCTGTTGGTGGTAGTGGACAGTCCTGGTATAAAAAGGCTGACTGCACTCACCTCAGCAGCTTGGTCACAGATGCACAGAACCAGGCAGGGCCAAGCTAAGGTCATTCCACTGGAGATGGGAAAATGGAGTACTGTTAGTACACTGTGAGCTGTGTTAGTTCTGTATTTGTTTCTTTTATGAAGGATATGAAGATGTAAACAAAGCCCACTTAAGGGCATCTCTTTCATCTTCCTCTTCAGTATTTTCCACACTGCTTGTGTTTTAATCCAAACATGATGACAAGGGGGTAACTATTTCCCTTTCATCCTCCTTCAGGTAAAGTACAGGAGGGCGAGAGAGTGCTGATCCATGCTGGAGCTAGTGGAGTTGGTATAGCAGCCATTCAGCTAGTGAGACTGGCAAAAGCTATTCCCATTGTGACAGCAGGAACTGAAGCGAAACTGAAAGCAACAGAAAAAGCTGGAGCAGCTTTGGGGATCAACTACAGGAATGAAAATTTTAGTGAAAAGGTCTTGGTGTTCACCCAAGGTGAGAACCTCAATGTGAAAGACACTGTTACAGCTAAGCAGCGTGCACCACCGAACCTACATGTACATACACTCAATTTCAACTGTCACCTTCCTTCACCTTAGTTGGGGAAGGAGCAGACAATAATGACGATGTCAGAACAACCAACAGCCCAAGAATGGGCTGAACATTCCTGTTCGGCCCAAGAATGTATCTTTCCTTAGTTTTCTGCATGGAATCTCTTTGTTCATTTGGGGCATAAATATTGTGCCTGTGTTATTGCTGCCTCCATAAGGAACTCTGGGATCCTCGCAGTTGCCTTTTTAAGTGCTTGAATACAGGAACAAAAATTAGTTCTCTGTTAGAAAAATTTAGGTTTTCCAAGCATTTGGGATGGTTTATGATGTAGCAGATATATAGATATCTGTATCTAATGATTATTTTTTGTGCCCAATTCTAGAATTCCTAAAAAATCATTGTGCCAATTCCTAATTTCAGCAGGAAGATTTAAGTAAGAATTGCAGGATTGATTCTGTACCTGTAAAGTACAAGGTTTGAGTTCTGCCTGAAATTCTTCTACCTTTAATGCAGCGTAACTACATTGCTGAAATATTTTCTGTTTCTACTTCAGGTTCTGGAGTAGATATTGTTTTGGATCCTGTTGGTGGCTCTTACTGGGAGAAGAATATCAAATGTCTGAGTACTGATGGCCGGTGGATGGACTACTAGGTGGAGAAGTACGTGGAAATTTGCTTTCAAACCTGCTTAACAAAAGAGCAACCATCCACACAAGTCTATTATGATCAAGAGACAAGAAGGCAAGTAATGGCTACCAACAATGTACACAGTTTTATCTTAAAATAAATGAGTTTTGAGAGCTTTCTTTTGATACCAATGCTAAAGCAGAATCTAACACATTACTGCCAAAAAAGCAGCACTTCGAACTGCTACTACATACTTTGGAAAACACTGCAAAATTAAGTTGTAAATTCCCTTTTCTATCAATTGCATCCCTTTTACAACTGCTGAATCAGAGAACTGATACACAGGACTTATTAATATACAAGTACCATAGTTCAAAGATTTGGCCTAAGAATAAAAAACCTCCAGTGATCAGGAAAATGACCAAGTTGGGGGTGGGTGGGGAGAAAACCCCTGTTGGATCTGTTTTCAAAGTAGAGACCAAGGTCATTTGGAACCCTGGAAATCACCAAAGAAGAATCATCCTATGAGGAAAATTATCAGATATTACAGGGAAAGCCAGCAGTGCAGAGCCCTGGGATCGATTTTTGCATGGTTAAATACATAATATTCATGAGAACTTTAATCAGTTTAAGTGGTTCTGCGCTAAGCTCATACAACTTGTTTTGGGTAATTTCAGTCAATTAAAGTTTTCTTCTTGTTTGTAACTTGTACCTGTCAGTTGTTTACATGTCTATCTCACAATGTCAGGATGTATCTCCTTGAGAATTGTGCACTGTGGTTAGAGATACCTCTGTGAATTAAATGACTTGAAATAACCTTAAAAACGCTTCTTTTCTCCTTCAGTATAAGGAACATCTGGTGAAAGAATTCACAGAAAAGGTGCTGCCGTATTTTTCCAGAGGAATGTCCCCTCATCTCAAACCAGTTGTCCACTGCATTTACCGTTTAGATGACATTGCCGAGGCACACAGGACCATGGAAAATAACAAGAACATTGGCAAGACTGTCATTCAAATACCCGATTTAGTTCCAGGGATGCAACAGTCAGGGGTGCTTGACAATTAAGAGAAACTGAACTTACGCTTCCACATCGGAATGGTTGTGGGAAGGTGGCAAAACGGAGAGGTAAAGCAGTGCCTTACAGGACGTGCTCACTAAAAAGAGACGACACTGCAGCTCTCGCATAGTGTCTTGAACACTGTCGGTATCTACCAGGCCCAGCTCCCGGTTCTTTTACCGCCTGCTTCCCAGACTTTCCTCACAGGCCAGGCGGCCGTGCTCCGGAGGCGGCGGATAACGAGACCGCACCAACACCGACCCTGGGCCCGGGGCACGGCCGTGCTCTGCTCCGGAAGCAGCGGACAACGAACCCGCACCAACACCGACCCCGGGCCCGGGGCACGGCCGCCCCAAGGACCCACCGGGGGGCGGGGCAGGACGCAGGTCACGTGGCCCCCACGCTCCCGTAGTTCCGGCGCGGAGCACGCCGGGATCGCGGCCGTGTCCGTGCTGAGGTGCTTGAGCTGTGCGGGTGTTTCTCTCTCAGGCGGTAGCCCCCTCCTTCTGACCGGCGCCATGGCGATGCAAGCGGCCAAACGGGCCAACGTGAGTGCTTTCCTCTGCCCGCTCCGTGGCCCTCCTCAGCCCTCCGTGGCGGTGAGGAGAAGTCTTCCCGCCCGGAGGCTGAGAGCAGGCCTTCCCGCCCGGCCTGAGCTCCTTTCCGCGTCTCCGGCCAAGGGAGCTCGTTCCCATCCAGGCAGGCCTCTTGTGTGACAGAAACACGTCAAGTGTGTAGCCGTGGAGGGTTAAAAAAGGACCTGTGGAACACACAGGCTGTCTCGCTGGTGCTAGCCTAAGGATTTAGCTCGTAGACAGCAGCTTTAAAGGTTTGAAGTGAGTACACTAGGTCTAACATACTGTATGTTGTTACTGCATCAGATTCGGCTGCCTCCAGAAGTCAATCGGATACTGTATATTAGAAACCTGCCATATAAAATCACAGCAGAAGAAATGTACGATATTTTTGGGAAATATGGGCCTATTCGACAAATCAGAGTGTAAGTATTTTAGTTCTTCGTGAAAAGTTAAGGATGTAATCAGCTTTAGTATCAGTATTTGTATTGCAGTAGATAGCAACTGGATTTTGTAGCTGAAAAAGTTAAGTGCACTTTAGCAGTATCCATGTGTGCTAAAGGTGGGTGCGATGATATTTCTGTTATGTGGGAATTCCTTAGAAAATAATATTGCTGGTAGTCAAGGTGAAAAAGTTAATTCTGATGTGGGCTTTGGTGTGCTGGTAAAAATATGGGAGGCACTTCTAAGCAAATCTTAAATATCTTTAGCCTTTTGTCTTAACTACAGGGAAAAGTGAGAAAGGCAAAATTTGAAAACCATCAGTTTTGATATTTAGTGAGTATTAGATACTTGACTGATGCCAAAATAGAGATATTACTGTTGCTGCTGGACCTGTTGACTGGAAGGAATTCCTAATGCTTCAGATACAGCTTGTCCCCTAGCCACACAGCTGTGGAAGACTGATGGCAGCCTGACTGGAATTCTGTCCTAAAATGCATTGAGGCTATACAGCAGATTGAGGTTTTTCTCTTAGTTGCTTCAGACATTAAAGACCTGTGTTCTGATATTCCTTGTTACCCTGAGTACTGTCTTAATGCTGCACATTAAACTGTAATTTCATCTGGTAAGTATTATGTTCCATTGAGGTTCTAGGGAAGAGTTGGCTGAAGCTAGAATGCAGGAAGCACTTCTGGGAACTGTATTAAGGCTGGTTAGAGTACTGACACTCACAGAAAAGGATTTTTTTTTTTTTTTTTCTATTAAGAAAAATAGGAAGGAAGGGGGAGGAAATTAAACTTGTGTTTGTTACTTTAAAGAAAACATTGTTAGTCACATCTCAATAGGTGTACAAATAGAAAGGAAATATAGTTTATATTTGACATAGGTGGTTTTGGTATTTTTTTTGTACTGGTGGCAAAATAACCTGCAGCATCTCTGTTGCTGATGAGGTTAAAGTGGAACATATCTTTGTCATTCATGTATATCGCTCTCCCGTTTCCCCATGCATTGGGACTGAGGAGGGTGATTTTGTTTTGACTGTGCAGGATGTAAATGTGTAAACAGTTAAACAGACCAATCTTAAGTATCCCAAATAGTGTACACAATTAAGTACCCACTATGGCTCATTTGGAGCCATAGTGTGATTGTTCACTGTATAGAATAAAGTGAGTTTTACACCTAGAATTGCCTCAGTTAACAAACAAGAATGGGAGGGATCAATCATACTGCTGGTGCTGTGTTGGGAAGGTGAAGCTAGTGAGATCCTTCTCATGCAGGGAAGTGCAACAGAAGTGACTGCAGGAGTGGCCAAAGTAAACTTACTGCTTGGTCAAATAAGTGGGATTCTTCGCTAATAAGCATAAAGGAGAACAAATACTTGCGGGTTCCTGAAAATTTATAGGTTAGAACAGCATGACACTGGGACATAAAGAATTAAGATGTACTGGGGGAGCTTTCCATCAGTGATGCACTGATGTATATGTCCAAAGGTTTGTTCAGAACTACTGGCTCATATTTTCCACGGAAAAAATCCATAATGTGGAAGTCCTGTTGTAGTCACTTGTGTGCCTACTGTGGTTTTTATCCCATTCTCCTCTTTGCATTTGTATGTATTCTGGTGTGGATGTGTGTGGCATTATTTATCCTCAGGAGTTCTCTTCTGAGAAGCAAGTACCTTGGAGACAGCTATGGTGATTAGGTTTGCTGTAACTATCTTTTTAGCTGAGGTCTTTTGGATCTGAAACTCTGCAGTCTCTCTGGGCTGGTTAGGATGATGTGCTCAGATGTGTCTCCGGTCCCTCAGGTAAAGGAAATTGGATTGATGGCCTGATAGGCGATGGTTGTGCGCCTGACCTGATCTTGCACCAGCAAGCCTGTTTTGACTCTTTTAAATTGACTTTGTGATATGCCCAGAGCCGTATTCCATCCTGGGGAGACATCAGATCCAGACGGCCATTAACTGACAGCTAAGCCTTGTAATATTAAATAAACCAAGCTAATGGCTGTAATGAAAACTTAAAGTATTTCCAGAAATATGACAGCCCCTGACAGCAACAGCTTCTGATGGCTGTTGTGGAGAGGTGAATTTCCCTTAAGGAGCATAATGCAGCACATGCTTCTCTTTCATTATCCTGTCTCTGACTCTGGACTGTAAGTGGAGATTGGTATGAAAAACAGAAACATCTTTAAACATCTTGACAGGACAAGGGGGTAGTGGCTTTAAACTGAAAGAGGAGAGATTTACATTAGGTATTAGGAAGAAATTCTTCCCTCTGAGGCTAGTGAGTCGCAGGAACTGCTTGCCCAGAGAAGTTGTGCCCGTCCTTGGCACTGCTCAAGACCAGGTTGGGTGGGGCTTGGAGCACCCTGCTGTAGTGGAAGGTGGCCCTGCCTGTGGCAGGGGGTTGGAACTGGATGATACTGAAGGTCTGTTCCAACGCAAACCATTCTGTGATTTAGAAAAAAATAACAATAAACTGTTTTCTCATGAAGTTGCATTAGTTAATCTAATCTCAGTACTGAAGACCAATAGAACTATTTCTAGTTAATTTTCTTGAACATTAAAATTTATCTTGCCTTGCAGTGGAAACACTCCTGAAACTAGAGGAACAGCCTATGTGGTCTATGAAGACATCTTTGATGCCAAAAACGCTTGTGATCACCTATCAGGATTCAATGTGTGCAACAGATACCTTGTTGTTCTGTACTATAATGCAAACAGGGTATGTACACTTGGGAGGTTTTAAGTTACCTGTGAACACAGCTAGCACAAAAAAGAAATTCAGCTTGAAAAGAGAGGTGCTTGGATAATTTTAAGAAATAAATCCAAACTGGCAGTGGGAATAGATTGGATAAATTGACAGGATTTCATCTTTACTTGGTGATTTGTGTGGAAAAAAAGGTGTTAAAAAACATGTTTCTGGAGACTGCACTTTGGAGAAGAGGAAGCAAAGGTTTACAGCTGCACATTTGCAGCAGGATGTGAGATCTTGTGTGCAGGTAAAAAGACGTTCTGCCTGTGACTTAGTGTGCAGGGTACTGAGGCATTTTCTGTGGCCAAGGATTAAATACCCCTGTTGGTGTAGTTCATAGTGATGTTGGTTGCAGTTACTAGGAAATAACATGTAGGAGATGATTTTTTTTTTTTCTTCTCACATCTTTTCCTTCCTAATTCCAGGCATTCCAAAAGATGGACACAAAGAAGAAAGAGGAACAGCTTAAACTTCTCAAAGAAAAATATGGAATTAATACAGACCCACCAAAATAAACTGCTCTTTTTGGTAAACTGTTTTCAAGACCTGCTGCTGAATTCTTGACCTAAACATAGGAATTCTCAATTAAGTGTAATTTTTTCCTTTAAATTTTACAAGCTGTAACTTGAGTCTCTAGATCTTCGCATTAGAAGTAAATAAATGTAAAACACTGGAAGATCTGCTTTAAGATTAAATCCTCATAAATAGACATGGCTTCTCTGTGTTGTCAGTAACAGTACAGTGTAACCCCCATCCTGTTTCTAGCAGTACCTTTCAAGATGGGACCAAGCAGGCTGAGCATTTTGCACCTCCTGGAGTTCCACCCAGCCTCCAGGTGGCAGCAGTTAATCCTGAGAGCTGAAGGGGCTCTGCCTGAGCTGGCTGCAGGCAGTAAATTTCATTTGCTACTTTCTGAAAATGCAGCATTTCAGTTAGTCTCCCTGTTACAGCAATCCTTATGCTTTTTAAAGAATGGAGTATGGTTTGATACTTCACACCTGTATATTTTACACATATTGTTGTGCCTTTCTCCCTCTAGGAGTGTTTGAGTGCTTGAAGGAACCTCACTTCTTTATGTGATCATTAGGTGGTTATTACTAGAAACAAAGCAAGCCCAAGTCCATGCTTGTAACAGTTTCTTTCACAAACTGCGGAAAATCATTTGCCTTTTAAAAGAATCCAGCTGTTCAGGTGACTTCAGTCAAATCGTTCCCAGTGGCTGAGACAAAGCTGATAAGCTGCAGTAAAATAATCTTGCTCTAATAGTGCATCACTGCCAGGTGATACAGGAAAGTTATCACATGTACCATGTTAGAAGTGGCAGAAATAAACCTGATGTCTTTTAATGTTAAGTAGAGAACACTTGCCCAAAATGAGGCAGTAGGTGAAGGTGGTAATTTTCAATACCTGTAGTGTGATTGTTTTCTACTTGGTGTGTCTGAACTGTAGTATATTTCATGTACAGAAATTCTTAGATGTAGCATCTGGTGGAAGATAAACAGATGTAAATTTTTGGCTATTTTTTTTCAGCACTCACATCCTATGAATAAAAATTAGTGTGCTAAATGGGGTATGCATACTTCGTATTTTGGAAGTGGAAAAGAATCACCTCTACCTCTGTTCTGAACCCGCTGGGAGTTGTGTGAATTTTGGTAGTATCCTGCCTCAGGAGAATTTGTCTGCTTGGATGTGATATTTAACTCTGAGCAGACAACTTCCAGCCAGTGCAGATATGGGCAGTTGCAAACATACTTTGAGGATTTGGAGTTTAAGTTAGGTTTTTTTTTTTTTTTTCAGTGTATTGGACTGTTGCAAAGGAATATTTCTGTTTTCTTGGATTTTTGTTGAAAATTGTCGCTTCAAGAACCATGCTGATTTTGGGTCCGTTGAGTAAAAAAATAAATATTGTCTACATAGCCTTGTGGGTTTGGTTTTGGTTTTTTTTTTCAGCAGGGCTTGCTTTATGCTGTGCTACTTCTGCATGTAAGATTTTCTTTCAGCAAGCAAGTCATGTGTTGCCTGAATGCTCATGGTTCAGGTAAGACTTTGTACAGCATCTGTTGCCATACATGAGCACATGTTCAGCATGTGAGTGATGGGGAGGGACACCCAGCTGTGGGTACCATGTCTGACACTCATGTGGAGGAAGTCCTTTGCAGCTGCTGTGTGCTGTGCAGATCCTTTGTTCTTCCTCTGCTGGTGAGGAGGGGAGGAGTGTGAAGGGTGGCAGTGATGCTCTGAGCTGGCTCTTTCACCCTGAGCATCTGTGAGGAAGTAGCTGAAATGGGTGGAGTGTAATTTCAGCTTTGAGTGGGTGCTTGAAATCCCACCTGGCTCCTGGCCAGTGAGTTTGCCTTATCTTCTGTTGCAGACCAGTTTTTGGGATGCAAGTGCAAATTAGATCCAGCATGTCTACTAAAAAGTCTTGTCCTCATTTTGTGGCTCTTGATACCCATGTCCTTCCCTAAAAGCTATGCTGCTTCCTGCAGCCTTGCAGGCCCCGGAGAGCTTCCCTGCAGTCAGGAACCATGTGACGAGAGACTTGGAGCACATGAGTGGCTGTGGTCATCTCTGAAGCACAGAAAAGTCATGACCTGACCTGTGCTGCTCCTCTGGTCGGGTGCAGCAGTGTCAAAGGTACATTAAATGTGAAGCAGCTGTGATCTGCTGTTGTTCTTAGATGAGCTGTTACTGTTCCAGTGCCAGCCTGATTTTGGGGGCTTCTCTGTCATACTATACAAACCTAAATTTCAAAAGCAAAACCTAGCTTGCCTTAAAAGCATTTAAATTAATGCAATCCTATTGCTTCTGTGTCAGCATCCATAGCTTTTAAATGTTAGAAATGGCCTCCACTGGGTATGTGTGTATATATGTATCAATATATATGTGCCATATATACACATACATGTGCCAAATAAGGGCCATTCACACAAGCTGGTGGGCTTTTAGAGTGCTCCTTGCTGTAACAGAAACTGGAGGTGCTTGTTACCATGCTGGATTTATGCTTCAAATAATAATAAATACTGATAATAAACCACTAAAGTGCTGGTAATGGTGCCACAGGCTCCTGGCCTTGTTTAAAATCATGCAAATACCGCATTGCTTCTGTCAGTAGCAGAGTTTGGTACTTGCACCACAGTGGCTGTTTAGATGAGGATTTGATGCTGTTTGAAAAACATATAAAAAGCAATTCTTTAGGGTAATAATATTAATAAAAATGCCTTCAATGAATCCTCAAGATCAGCAGCTTTTGATTTCTCTGAGAGCTCAGCTGCTGCCTTTCATTAAATATTCCATTTCATACTTTTTCTTCTAGTGCCTGTTCAGGGCTTTCAGTGTCCCTGCACATGTAAAATGAAATAATAATTTGTACCTGCAAGACAGAGGGGATGGAAATCGAATGCCCAGAGGATTGTTTTGATGAGGTCTGCTCAAGATTTTGTTTGAAATGTAATATCAAAGGACAGGGAAATGAGATCAGTTATATGAATGGCAGAGGGGGCAGCAAATAAGGCAGATGTTACCAGCCTTGTACTCTGCATCTGTGCTGGTTTTTGTGTGTGCTCACTTCCCATTTAATTTTTCAGGAAGTAGGGCATGAAATTAAGCCTGGAAGGTCATTTTTTTCCATCGATGCTGTTCAGAAATTAGTAACAAGAGCATATCTGATTACACAGGCAATGACAGTAAATTTCTTGCAATCCATTATACAGTGGTAATAATTATAT
Source organism: Psilopsiagon aymara (assembly GCA_024733675.1). Taxonomy (NCBI): domain Eukaryota; kingdom Metazoa; phylum Chordata; class Aves; order Psittaciformes; family Psittacidae; genus Psilopsiagon; species Psilopsiagon aymara. Next base: position 20,769 of record JANRGW010042115.1, read on the forward strand.
GCAGTGTGTTGATCGATGATACAATTAAATAAATTAACGCATTTGCAGTCAAATAAAGAGCTGCAGATTACATTTCCTTGAAGACTTAATTTCCCAAAGTATCACAAAGCACAATTAGTTTTCCTTTCAGATTTTTTTTTTTAAAAAGAAATTGGCATGAAAAATGTAATACCCTCTGCTTCCAACAACGGCCTCTGCAGAGAAAGAGTGAGCAGGGGGAGCACTTCATCAGCCAGCTGTAATAAGGATTTTACAGACTTGGTAATGGCTGGGCAGAGCCGTTGAGGGCAAAAGGGATGTGCATAGCAGTGCTGCAGAGGGAGACAGGGAGGCTGAATACGACCAGGAATATATTTTTTACTGGCAGAGGGGCAGAGCAATGCCCTTCTGCTCATTTTAGGTGTGGCAGAAGCTTGCTGGCTGCAGGACCAAGAGATGATGGAGGGAACACATGGCCATTCCAGGTATGCTGTGAGCCAATACTCTGCATCACTGCTCACTGTTGAGGCATTCAGGAAAGGTCCCAAGTCAGATACTTGATGTTTCCTTTCTTTTATTTAAAGGGCGACTAATTTAAAATGGGCCATCAGTAGGAGCAGTTTTAGACCAGTGTGCTGGATTGACCTATGTTTGACAGATGTGACAGAGATGTGTTACATTCAACCAAGACCTCTATAGGAGCTCATACCTTCAACTACTGCGACAGCCTGTGATACGCAACCCAGTGCTGACATGGACAGTGCAACAGTGGCTGGGGCAATGGCAAAGGAATTTGGGAGAGGTAGTGGGCATCAAGCATTGACAAGGCTGATTCCCTACAGAGATATTTATATATAATATATATATTAACAGGAAATCAGCCTGTCCTACAAAGAAGAGCTATTGGTGAAATCACAAGAATGGTAAAATGGTTTTGGTTGAAAGGGGCCTTAAAGCTCATTCGGCTCCAACTCCCTGCCACAGGCAGGGCCACCTTCCACTAGACCAGGTTGCTCCAAGCCCCATCCAACCTGGCCTTAAACACTGCTAAGGATGGGGCAGCCACAGCTTCTCTGGGCAACCTGTGCCAGTGCCTCACCACCTGCACAGGGAAGAATTTTTTTCCTTCTAGCTAATTGAAATCTTCCCCACTTTCAGCTTAAAGCCATTCCCTCTTGTCCTATCCCTCCATGCTCTTGCAAAAAGTCCCTCTTCAGATTTCTTGTAGGCCCCCTTGAAGCTGCTGTAAAGTTTCCCCAGAGCATTCTCCAGGATGAACAAGCTCAGCTCTCTCACCCTGTCTTCACAGGTGAGCATAGAGAAGGCCCCTGGTCATCTTTGTGGCCTCCTCTGGACTCAGCCCAAAAGCTTCACATCCCTCTTATGCTGTGGCCCCAGAGTTGGATGCAGTACTGCAGGTGGGGTCTCATGAGAGTGAAGTAGAAGGGGAGAATCACCTCCCCTGACCTGCTGCCACACTCCTTTTGATGCAGCCCAGAATACAGTTGGCTTCCTGGGCTGCGAGCACACATTGTTGGCTCACATTGAGCTTTTCATCAACCGGCACTCCCAAGTCCTTCTCCTTGGGACTGCTCTCAATTCAGTCTCTACCCAGCCATGGTCCAGCTGTAGGACCATGCACTTGGCCTTGTTGAACTTCATGAGGTTTGCACTGGCCCATCTCTCAAGCCTGTCCAGGTCACTCTGGATGGCATCCCTGCACCAACAGTGGATGTCTTTGAGAAGTATTGTTTTCCATCTCTTCAGCAGCCAAATTTTGGCAGAGGTGAGGGGCCACGAGCATGGCAGGGTAGATGGAGCCAGGAAAGCTGTCTGCCCTGCAGCCCTTACTTGCATGTTCCTGGTACCTCTGGTCCCACAGAGATCTTCCACTGTGCCACCTGTAACAGCAACAGCACATGGAAGTGTGTGTGTTTCATATAAGAAAAGAAAGAATTAACGAAAAGTGGGTGAATGGTTGTTACAAGAACTTCTCATACACCAAGAAGAATTCCAGTGGCAGGAGGATAAAAACAGGAAATAGAAACTGTAAAGTATCAAGATTTTATTGTTCTCTATATATACTTTTAAATGAGACAGTATTTTTAAAACAGCAGCAAGCAGAAACGTACAAGTTGAGAAAAGTGGCAGCGCAGGTAACTCTGTTTGGCTAATGCCCGTTCATGTACAAGGTGTACACTGGATTGTTCTTTGAGCACCTTTTGTGTTTTGTTTTCTTCTTGGTTTAAGTGTACAGTAAGGCAGTGGTTTTTCAATAAGGAATATATATATATTTATATTTATATATATTTTCAACCATCACTGTGAATTCTTACATGCAAATTAAATAAAATGTACAACTTGAAAATGTTACAACAGTAGACATTTTTCCCAAAAGCAAGGCTTCTAATAAAAGGCAAATACAGACACCACAAAGTTAAAAAAGAGAAGGAAGGCGCAAGAAACCTAACAGCAGGCGCTAGTGACAGGACAGCTTGAGCAAGGAAGATTGGGATTCCAGTGAAGGTTACTCCCGCTGCTGGCAAGGCGAGAAAGGATGGATGGGTATTAACAGATGTATCCAGCCAGCTCCCTTGAGAAGATTCACTCTAACCTGAGTAGCTCCACATCGAAGAGGAGCGTGGCGTTGGGAGGGATGACCCCAGGGTGGCCTGTGGCTCCATAGGCCATCTCAGGTGTGCAGGTCAACTTTGCTCTTTGTCCTAAACTCATCTGGGTTTTGGATGTTGAAAAAAGGAAAAGAGAAGACAAAACCAAAGAGTATTAGGAGGAAAACAAAGAACAAATCACAATGTGTCAGACTGACAGAATTGAGGAGAGTCAGGACCACTGGATTCATGGAATCATTTCAGTTTTAAAAGGCCTTTAAGATCATTAAGTTCAACCATGGCTCAGCCTCAAGCTGCCCCACCCAGCTCTGACATAGGTCTTCTGACTCCCCTGGTTTGTCTCAGCAGTTATTTAAATTGCCAGAGCCAGCCTGGGAGCCCACCCTGCCTACACTGGACTGTAGGAGGTGTGAATTCCTTCTATGGTACATGTATCACCATCAGCAGTGGATGTCTTGGAGAAGTAACATTTTCCATCTCTTCAGCAGCCAAATTTTGGCAGAGGTGAGGGGCCATGAGCAGGCCAAGGTAGATGGAGATAGTGACAGGAGAGATTAGCGCCAAAATGCACTTTCATTCAGCTTCTGAAAAGCATTCATCAACATTTTTCCTTCTTCAGCCGCCACCATAGATGCTTTCAAGGCCACTGCTCGAACAGTAACACTGTGAGGCACTGAACTTTCTGCTGCTGGGAAGATGCAAAGCAAAAAAGTCCTACTGAAACGAGGTACTTACTTCCCTAACCTCAACCCAAGCCTGAGGGCAGACATCTCACCTCAGGTGCTGCTTATTCTGGCAGAGGGCCCTTGCCCTGCGAAAGACAGATACTGATTTCTCTCACTCCAGACTAGCTCTGAAGGTGACAGTGCTAATGGAAATTTGGGGTATCAAGAATCAAATCCCTGTTCTTCCAACAGAGTATTTTGAGGTGGAGCAATCTCAAACTGCTATTCATGCACCATACGTAGTAACTAAATGTTCACTGGCGAAGAAACAGTCCCTGATTTGAAGCACTGATTTAACTCAAACCTCTCCCCCAAGATGAGGCACATCACTGGACAACAGATTACATGGCATCTCCTGTTGATTTTTTTTCAGGTCCTATAAAATATGCCCAAGCTAGAGCTTTTATGACTAGATAGAAGAAAACTGTGAATATGAACTTCCCCACGTTCAGGGAGTGTTCATACCATGGGACACAAGAGCAGGTGACCTCCCCTGGCCCCTGCAGGGGTCTGTATGGGGCAGGCTGCCTGCTGCTCTGATGGGTCCCTGACAGCCAGAAAATCATGCATGGGTTTCAGGCACGGGGCAGCCTTGAGCTGTCAGATGTTGAGTAGAGAAATGCAGATGCCTGTGGCATCTGACAGTCATTAAATCCAGGCTTAATGAAAAACCTGCATGCTAGACAGAGTGAACTGCCTTTGTTCAAATGCTCCATGTCAAACCCTCCCCCCCCAAACCTCAAAACCCTGGGGTGGAAGGAGACAGATACAAGCTCGACTTCAGCCAGCGATCCACTAGGAAGAGCAGGAGGGCAGAGGGTTGCACGCCGATTACTGGGATGGCTTTCGGCTGCCTATTCAGGGACAGGAGTCAGGGAGTGAGAGTGGTCAAGGAAGGGATAAACTGATTTACCCAGAACTTGTTGCCACTGCTTTATCTGCACTGGCTTCTGGTTTCTACAGCACACTCGGGTACTGAGCTACTCCTAGGCCTCACTGCAAAGCAAGTAATAGAGTCCACTCAAATGCACTTGGTGTTGCCACCAATACACTGGATGTTGCAGTGCTCACACACCCTTCAGCCAGCTTGAAGTTCAGCTAGAATAATTTCTTTGTACCTGTGTCACACCTTCTTCAAATCCTTTAATGACTTCTTGCCTGCCAATCTTGAACCGGAAAGGCTTGTTTCTGTCCCTGGAGGAGTCAAACTTCTTTCCGTTCTGTAGCATTCCTGCCAAAACAAGACACACAGTTTCAATCTGAGCTACATGTAAATTTAAGTGCTGGAAGGGAGGGAAGGAGTGAAAAATTAATGTCTTGGTCACATTTTCACTTTGAAGTGTCATGCAGAATGGATAAGGCAGGAGAGCCAAACACAAATATAGCACCAAAAGGTACCATATTGTTACCTTTGCCTTCAGATAATTTAGGTTCTAAAATGGAAATATATTATTAATCTTAATGCAATAGGTTATAACTCATGTAGTACCAAACATTATACACACACACTGAAGAGCTGATGCTTGCACAGCGGAGCTCAGCAGATAAAAGCAGGCAAGGAGCAAATGGGAAGCAGCATAAGAGAATCTTGACACAGGGGCCTGATCCAGGCCTGCTCCTAAACACAAAAAAGCTCCCTAAAACCAGTCTACAGACAAAGAAACCAAATTTAAGATAAATATGACTTAGGTTTACTCCTCATTAAATACTTCTATTTTAAGGTATTTTTAACAGTGTAACTAACTAAAGGGAATAGCGGCTGTAGAAAACATGTTGAGTGCCAAGGGGACTTTGGCTATGTGTGGCCCAAAGCTCACCACAGCCAGCAGGAGCTTCCCATACACTTCCACGGGTGGGTATGTAGACTCAGGTTTGGGAACTCTTGAATCAGATCTGCTGCCAGTTAAATGTCTGCAAGTACAGAGCACCTCCTTTGACTTGTTCCTGCAAATTTAAGGTCACCTGGGAGACCTTAGAGCAGCTTCGAGCACCTAAAGTGGGCCTGCAAGAAAGCTCGAGATGTACTTTTTACAAGGGCATGTAGTGAAAGGACAAGGGGGAATGGCTTTAACCTGGAAGAGGGGAGATTTACATTAGATATTGGGAAAAAGTTCTTACTGTGCAGGTGGTGAGACACTGGCACAGGGTGCCCAGAGAAGCTGTGGCTGCCCCATCCCTGGCAGTGTTCAAGGCCAGGCAGGACAGCGGTTGGCGCAACCTGCTCTAGTGGAAGGTGTCCCTGCCCATGGCAGGGGGTTGGAACTGGATGAGCTTTAAGGTCCCTTCCAACCCAAACCATGCTGTGATTCTGTGATTTATAACAGAATACCTAGTGGGAATATAAGGTAACTTGGACAGTTTACCTTCCCTACTTGATTCACTCAGGAGGACTAAGAATAACGTGTTACACAAATGTGGCCATTCCACAACATGCATGTGAAGCTTCTACGTAACAACTGCATGCATCTTCTCTTCCTAGTACAGAAAGAACAGAAAAGCATCTGCATTTTAAAAATATGAAAATAGAAAGGACATTTATATGAATAGTACCCCCTGTTATATTTTCATTCAGCCACAAGAGATAGTTGGGGAATACCTTACTCATTCCTTTGGATGGGCACAACTGTTTCAACTCATGTATTATGAACACATAGCTTCTACAGCAAGTGGATAAACCTTCCCAGAGAGCTACACTATTAGGTATTCTCATTCTCTTTTCAAACAGCAGGTAATTATGGTAGTTTTCCACTTAAAAGTATCTGATTAATTGCTCTTTCAATATGCTATACTTTGTCTATTGTAAGATTTGGCTGATATTTATATATTAGAATAAATGCTTTCTTTGTAATGCTGTAGTACCAGTTTTTTGCTCATTAATAACTAAATACCTGAGAAAGTTTGAAAACAATGCTATCAAGCACAGCTTTAACAGAAAGTGCTGCGAAATCCTGCCTTTAGGATCCATCATGAAAAATACAGTCGCAATAGTTTCTTTTCATTAAAGCAGTTGTATTAATATATCAGCTTGATGCACAAGTTTTATTTTTCAGTAAAAACCATCAAATATTATGTAAACAACAACAAAAAAGGCATATTCTGCTTGCTTCAAAGTTTGTGTTACGAATCAAAGGTAAATATAAAGAGACATGCCAGAATAAAAAATAAAGACTAAAATGGTAGGATTCATCTTACCAACCTTTATGCTTCTAAGATATAGCCAGCTTCTTTTGAGCTAATTACTCTGCTTCACTCTATAATCAAGTCAGAGAAAAATGTACTTTCCAGGGCAATTTATCTAACCAAATCTAGGCCATAATGAATGCATCCTAGCAGTGCCTCTTTCTTTGCAATGAATATAAGGGAAGTCCAAACAAACAGCTCAGACACAGATGTCTCCAAATCCATTAGCAGCTAAATCAGTGGTGGTGGCATTCTGGCCTTGCAGTAAGGAGGATGCAATATTTGACTGGTTCAGTGCGATTCTGTGTCTAGATGTTTTACATCAATATTAAAACCAAATGACAGATTAAGGCAAATTATCTGTTGACAAAGTCCAATTTTTGCCAAAGTCAGTACTTTACAGATGTGTACGCATGTGAACACAAGGCCTTAGGAGGAAAATTATGGAATAACCTGCCTATAAAGGCATGTTTCATAACCTTCACTATCAGCACTCGTCATATTCCTTGAGTTTTTCATGGTTTAGTAGTGAAGTACTTTATTTATGCTCCAGTGCATGTACATACACACATTATGCAGTATATAGACTCAGTGATGTCTCTGAACCCGCTCCATGCAGGCTGGGAAGTCACACCAGCTGCCTGCGCAGGCTTTCTAGTTACAGACAAACATGGGTTCATTTGCAAGGTAGAAAACCAGCCTGCATGTAGAGGGGGGCTGTCAGGGAGAAGCAGCTCAGGGGGAACTCTCAGGCATATTGCACAATCCTTTTTGAAATATTTGATCTTAAATTTAAATGGCAGTCCTTCCTCACAGCAATTTTATTTTTAAACACATCGTAAAACCTTATGATTCTTTGAAATGGAAGGAGACTATTGCAGAATCCCAATATTTAATAGTTTTAATATTAAAACTTAGTACTGTCTTTACAGTCTGCATGTTCAAAGCAGTATGCAAACATTAATTATTCCTCACAGCAGCCCAGGGAGGTAGAAGAAGATATTTATTATAAAATAGCCTCAATCTGGAAGTTCAGATTCAGATGCAAAGTTCAACAGCACTTTAATTTGCTTTTGCTTCATTTTGTAACTAAATCCTATTAAAATACTAAGCTTAAAGGTCTGGTGGTTTACAAAACACCACACATCAAACCAGCAGCAGAACCAGAATTAACTATTCAGAGATCCTGACAAAAGCTACTGGACAATGTTTCCTGTTTAAAATAATGTTTCTAGCTGTCCATGAGCTTTCTATTCTAATATACATCATATAAAAACTGACTTCCATTTTACCACTGAAAGCCTATACAAGGTGTGTTAGGCCTGTAGAAGAAAACTGGCTGCTTCTCCTACATTTACAGCAATATCCTATTTTCAGCAATGGCTGAAAATTCATCAGGTGGTGAATTCAGAAATGTAACCCCTGTGATTACCCCACCTTACTGCTTCTGGAGGACAAACCGGCAATCAAAGAGCCAGACATGCCCTTAATTGCTGAAGATCCAGCAGGAGGGTCAGTTTTTATATGACTGCCCTTTAAATGCACATCTACTTTAGAAATGAGTCAGAGTCCCCATGTGCCCTGGAGAAGTTCCGATCCAGATTTAGATCTGAACTTTAGATCTTTTTTATCTCTCTATTTCTGAAAGTTAGAGTTGACTATTCAAGGCTCCTGGGAGCTAAACCAGCATAATGCTTTATTTCCTTCTTGCTAATGCTTCAATTGATTTTTCTTTTTGGTAAAAAAATTGATTTGGTTAATATTCTGCAATAAGGACGGATGCCCATCTTCAGCCGGCTAGCACCTTTATTTATCTAGCTAACAACAAGGATTAAAAACCCCACAACCTGGAACTGAATGACGACATTGCTTTGCAAAGTCACAGCAATCAATAAGAGCTTTGTCTGAACAAGGACATCTAGATGCCTATATGCTTACTCGTTATATTAACCTTATGTTTGATTCTGAAAGGGAACAATTATTGTATTAAAATTATTAATTGCACAAATGTTTCCAAATCCATAGAATATCCTGATAACTGAGTTTGTGTAGTAATTTTCTAAAATGTAATTTTAAAAATTAGGTGGCTGTAGAAAAGGTGGTGTTTCAGATCATGGGTCCTGCTGAATCATTGTAGTTCAGCTCACTGAAGCTGAAGATCAAAGAGAAGGCAAATCATTTTGGTAAGGAACATGATTAGGGATCCATCTAAACTGCCAAAAATACAATGCCATTTGGGCTAAACCAGCAGTGAAAACAACTTCAGTCTAGGTTTAACACAAGCTATTATTTCTTACTAAAACACAAGTGTGTCTGCATTACTCTTTTAACATGAATTAACTAACTCAGGTCAGTCAACCCCAGCTAACTCTGTTTCCTAAGGGGAGAGAGCTAATGACACTGTCTGTGCTTGCCTAATAACTTTTGAATCTTTTAGCCAATTTCACACAAGCTTCATAGAGCGGTAGGGTTCCTACTGACACAAAGATCCTATGCATGTAATGAAAAGAAATCTGCATAGGAAGAAGATCCTGTAAGTGCTTCCACGAAGAGAAACACTCAATCTTGATTTGTTATCAGAGAACCTATATTGTTGAGGAGAGCTCAGGAATGGAAAGATGTGAATGCTGCAGTGGGATTAACAGTCTAAGCTTCTTTTTACCAGGGGGTTCCTTCATCAGAGAATGATTCAGCAACCAACCACATAACAAAGATCCAAAGAGCCAGCCCAGCTATCTAGGACACCTAACTTACACCTATGGTCCTCCCCTCAAAAAATCATGCTCCAACCATTACCTATACAAAAGATGGAGAGAGAGAAGACCAAAGGCCCTCCATAGATCTTTCACCAAGCTTACAAGCCCAAATTTGGAAAATGTATGCATAAAATTGCACTGCTAATGTTAGCCATTGCAAAGGTAGAAACTGTGTCTCAACCTGTCATCTCTAGGCTACACCTACAATTAATGGAGAAAGAGAGATCACTCCAAGAATAATTTAAACCACTCAGATTTAGATGCTAGGACTGACCTCCTGGAATCGTTTATCATTCTCAGCCAAGTAACTTCCCAAAGTTAAAAAAGTTAACAACATTCATTTTAAATGCTTAGAGCCCTAGTGAGGAGGTATTAACTCATCCATCCATACCTAAGTGAAGCAGACCAGGCTTCACTGGCTCTAGTCTTTACTGAATTATTTGTCTTTGCAGTGCTGACACATTCTGGGAATCAGAAGACAGAGATCCTAATCCAGGAAAATCCCCTGATTTCACTGGTCACTCTTCTTTTATCCTGTAGAGTGAGACTCACTCACCTCAGAAGTATTAAGGGCATAAATTGAACAGGCAACTTTCAAAAAAACCCAGCAACATTCGTCTGCAAAATATTCCATTATCTTATGTTTTTAAACTCTAGTTACATACAGAATTTAAATGCAATCCACACACTTGAAAATAGCTACTTTCTGAGCATATGTTGGCTGCAGAAAAAGGGGCAGACATTCAGAAGGTGTTTCTAGGACACTATCCTGTTTCATTTTATGTACACCAGAGGTTCTTCAGGACAGGGACTATATTTTGATGCCCTTTAATGCAATCACCTTTCCAACTATGCCTTGTCATAAATCTCTGCTATTATAAACTTGTCATTCAGCTTGGTTCCTAGGATTCTTGGAGGCAGCATTTGCTGCAGGTAGTGTTGCTGCAGATTAAGAATTTTTGATCTCAAGTGTGTATTTTTTTCCGTATAATATAATGTTTCAATGTCAAAATATGCCAATATTCTGTCAGGAGAATGCCACAAAGGCTAAAAATCACGATTTTTCTCCCATTTATAATCCAGATGATCTTTAAGGTCCCTTCCAATGCAAACCATTCTGTGATTCTACAGTTCTATGATCTCATACTTCTTACATCTTCATTTGCCATCTCATTACCTCAATTCACTGTTTTCTACTTCATCATAACAACATCTCCAATAATCCACGGTTATACCTGGCCATGAGCCTCCTTCCAAATAACCATGCAGTAAGTGGCATATATCTTTGATTTCCTTGATTTGACTTCAAAAGCAAAGTCTTTTCTGGACAAATTCGCCATCTCATCAGTTTTACTTTTTATCAGCTTTCCATCAGGAATTATGACTGTTATAATGGAAATAAAGAGTGTTGAATGTGAGCTGGATGATACTTTTATTTCCTATGTGTCATCTGAACAGTGGGCCACCTTACTGTGTCCTCTGCAGGGACTCTGGCAACTGAACCAAGAAGGGAAGTGTGGCTTTTCAAGAGAAAGGCTCGACAACAGGGGTTTAGTATCACTATAAACACAGACTCAGTTTTCCCCTGCTAATGTTTCCTCTGCTTAATATAAACAAAGTCTTATGGGTAAAAAAAAAAGATTTGCTGGCTTAGACTGTATTTTTCTGACAGTTTATAGCCACTTAAGAAAAAATGATTAATCTTTTTAAGGGAATTTTCAGTCTAGAGGGATTATAGTTGAAGAGACTGGGGGGTGCATCTCTGCAGCATCTCAGCATTTCACCACAATTTTTTTGTTGTTTAAAAAGGCAACAGCAACGATTTGAATGTGCCATTTGTTGCCATGACAAACAATGAGTGACTCAAGTATAGAAATGGGAAATGGATAGAGGTGATGGTCACCTCTGAGTTCCTATAACCACAGCACACTTCAATAATGGTTGATCTTTTCAACACAGGCAGCCTTGCTGCTTCATTTTCTTCCAGTATTATATACTCATATATCTTTAATGTGGAGTAAGAGCAACACAATCAATTATTTATTATGCAGCTGACAGCAAGCAATGAAGACACAACAGATAACTATTCAATAATGCATCACTGTGCACTATGTATCTGTGCTGTGTACAACTATGAGACAATATGAAAGAGTCTTGCACTTAGCTTGACTTCACAGCCAAGAAAATTACATGCAATTGTCTGGTTCACTCTACTGAAAGGCATTAATTCTGACCTAACAGCTTTATAGATTTGCGTAATTTTAAAAGAGAAGAAAAAGTAGATTTACCCTCAAGACACATATGAGGCTCAATAAGCATATTCTACATGAATTGTAGAGCGACCAAAACAATTCCTCTAGTATACTGTTGCCTTAAAACAGTCATTTTCTTTTAGGGTTTGATTCTGTTGCCATTACAAAGTTCAGCTGTAAAATATATATATTTGGCAGCATAAAGCAAATTTCATTTGAATAAGCATGGCAGAATCAGGTCAATCTGGGTATGCTAATAAGTAGGACAAACAGATTCTAAAGCAACATTTTAGAGAGAATATATTGCTACAGAAATACTTTGCATCTCTTGCATCTCTATCCCTAAATACCACATCCTGTAACACTGGTTCTGGAGGGAGATGGAATGTTCCCGACTGGTCTAGGTCTTCCTATCCCTGCAATCTGGTACCGGTGAGGAAGCACAAAGAGCAGTTCAAGAGAACAGCTGTAATATAAAGAAGACATTTTGCAAGATTTCCCACTCAAACACATGCAGCAGAGCTTGGCCGAAGAATTCCGGTCATCTAGTGCACCAAGGTAACAGGACAATACAATTAATCTCTTATTTTCTTGTTTTCATGCTGAAGTCTCATCCTATGCTACAACACACACACGTATTTCCTTTGCCACCATTTCTGGTTTATGTTTGCCTATGCAGTGGTGGTATTGATTTGATATTTCAGCCTGTAGCACACATACCAATGCGCAGATAACCTACTGGGCAGTTATGCACTTCAGTAGGGGTTAAACCTCACTAAAATAGGTGAACATGACAGCCACCTGTCTTTCAGTGTATGGCACAAGAAGGGCACCAAAGCTTCTGAACACAGATCTGGATGCAGGGAGCATGGAAAAACACCACAGAAAGCAGGAAAGGACCTTCAGCACTCCTTGGGAAAGCTCTGAGCATGGTCCTGAGATTACATGAGAGAGGGGTTTTAGAAGAAAAGAGACACCTAGTTAATTCCTCCTCTGCTGAGGGAGAAGGGACATTGAATGCTCTGCCAGAAGAAACACTTTCCTAACCCAATGTTAATATTGCTTCAATAAATGTGTGCTTTAATCATGAGCTGTTTCCAGATTGGGCATCCTTTAATTTTCAATTGTTTATACCTCCAGTATATGCCTCCATTTCTTTCTGAACAAAATTTGTGCTGAAATCTTAATTTACCAGTGCAACACTTTGGATTCCTTTGGCTTAAGTGACAACAGCCTAGTGACAAGTTTACCTACCTATCTCTAGCAGGGCATTGGATTAAGAGGCTATACATACCCAGAAACAAGACATTTGAGCATGAAGAAGTATATTCTTAATGTGTTACAACTTCATGCCAATATGTTAAAACAGTATGTTAGCCTTTGGGGCTTCTGGAGCTGAAAAGTAACATTTCTTCCCACATCCCTTCTGAATGAATGTTCTTCCTCCCCCACAGGCCCCTGTTTACCCAGTTCTTTATCACATCCAACTTTCTTAACACATAGGATGGCTATACCTCCTTCACAGAGAGAGTGTTTTACTTCAGTGTTTTACTGAAACTCATCTTGACAAACACAACAATCCTCTAACATTGTGTAAAGGACTTAGCAACTTCTCTGTTCTTCAGTAAGAAGGAGAAAAACACTCTTGGAAAAAAAGACAGATACACAGAAGATGGAGATGCTGTGCTCTCTCCATCAACATGAACAGACCATAGACTTCTACATAGGTAAAGACAGTTGAGATTAATTCCACACCAAATCACTTGATCACAGTCAAGATTACTGAAAAATTGCAGTTTAAAGCCAAGCTGGTTTTGATTTGTTCACCAAACACTTTCCTGTGCATTATGTTGCTTAAGGGCCCGTGACTGCAGATCTACCTAGATCGACCTAATCACTTACTGTACAGTAATACACACAGTAAACATGCTATAGAAATAACAGAAGATAAAAGCCACTTCCAGTCGTTGAATGAACTCTGAGAATGGTTTATTAGTAAGTTGGTAACCCTCATTATATTGTCAGAAGTTCAGCCTACAATAAAGATCAGATAAACCCAGCATTTTGCTAAGCAGTCTGCATCATCTGCTGCAACACACCAGCGGAAGAATGTCTTATTCAGATACCATTATTTTTTCAGGATGTCTTTTTAGAGGATACATGAAATACACTCATCAAAGGAGCCAGTTTTTCTATAGATGTATAGTTTGTTCTTCCCACCTATTAGGAATGCACCTGCTCTCACAAAAAAGGAGTACTTTTGCAGTATTGTTTTGAAAGTAATGTGTTCTACGTGCTCCAAGACAGACCCTAGCAGTATCATAAATATCACTCTGCCTGTGAACTATGAGAGTAAGTTCTGAAATAATACCAGCTAAGAAATACTTCTTTTGCTTTTTGTTTTCTTTTTTGCCACATTTGTTTCCTATTTTTGTCCATCATTCCTGGTGTTGCAGGTTCTCATTGGTGTAAACTGGTACCATTCCCCTGATGAAAGTACAAAAATGTATGTAGCAGTTTAAGACTTGGATCACAATAATTTAAAACTCAGTTGAATGATGCACTAGGGACTGTTCTCCAGAACAGAATCCTGCAAGAATACAGAATACTATAGATTTATGATCAGAGCAAAAAGCTGGATGCCAAAAAGAATGAGTTTTGCCACCAGACAGCTGTGTAAGTATTATTCACCTTCATTTTATTCCCTGTAAAATGATGGCTGTAGTTTTACCAAGGTCAGAAGGAGAGTCACTACCATATCCAGCAATAATATTATTAATTAATACACTTTGCCTTAGGTAGCATTCAGTAAGCCTTCAAAGTATCTTTAGAGCTGCAGTGGAAAGGAGCTATTAACAGTGCAGTTTGTTATTATAAATAGGTCTTTTCCATCTCTAAGTTTTGATCTCTGTGATCTTATAAAGGAACTATGGAAAAAGTGGCAGCTGTTATCTTGACAGACGGGTTTCAGGCATTGCTCTGCTGGACATTAGACAGTCGTCTCTCTGGAGAACAATAGGAATTTCCACTTGCCTGTATCTATTTTCATCTACTTAACAAGCCACTCATGTCTTGGACCAGTAAAAGGAAGAAGCAAGGAGAATGCAAAATAAATGTTTTAGGGGAAACAACTCAGAGAAGGAGGTGAGAATCAGATGAGTATCACCTATTAGTGACTTCCCCTTGAGTTTTACTGAAGTGACAGAGAAATATTTGGAAGTTTCTTATAGACGCAATGGAGACAAACAGCCACTTCTAGAAGGTGAGATACAGAAAGCCTGTGCACCAAGTATAGCCCATAGGCAGCTAGCAGGACGTGCCAAGTACAAGGATGCACCTCAATTTTCAGCTCTTCCAAGAATTTTGCATCATCATCGACTCAGGATGTAGAGTTTTGAATCTGATTTTAAAGACAGACACAAGAAAGTCTCATCCTTTTTAAAGGGTAGTTGGAAGAGAGGGTGCTACTGTCCACCTTTCCTGTGGTAAGCACTCACCAAGAGCACTCCAAGTTCAACTCCACCTCAAGCCCGAATTTAAACCCATGTCCTTCACCTTTTCTGATGGTATCCTCATCATTGGTCAAATAAACACCCAGGGGGATTGCCCTCTGTGCTCCTCCCTTCAATCTATATAGTAGCTGGAAATGGAGAATGATGAAGTTAGGAGAAAACTAAGCAAGTAGTAATCAGGGAGGTCAGTGGGATGGGCAGAGACCTGGATCCCAATCCCTGGTTCCGGGACCCATTACATCAGCTGTGCCTGATGTTGTGTAGGGTTTGTTCCTGCATTATTCTCATTGACTTTAGTAGGAGCTTGAGGACGGACTGCACAGACCATAATGTTTTTCCAAAAGAAAAAGTATTTTCACAGTCAGGACTGCTGCAAACAAAAGACATTGTAGGCTAAGCCAGTTTAGTTACTACAAATAGAAACAGTAGTAAGTCCATAGACACAAGCAACAATTATAAGCACTGACAAAACACAAAAGAAAATAGCACACAGAGTGTAAAGCAACACAAGTTGAGGGTAGAGCGAACAGTGAAGCATCACATAAACAAATGTATTATTACACCAGCAATGGAAAGCTGGAAGATTTCAGACTGTGCTGTGACATGTGTAATATTATCATCTGTGAAAGCAAAGACAGATGTGGTGAACACACCACATAATTCTCAGGAATTGCTGTAGAGCAGACAGCTCTCTATCACAGATCACATGATCTTATATCATCTTAGAAGTGTAACTGAAAAAGTAGCATCCTATATGAGTAACTTACTACATGTAGTCAGTGAAAAGATATTCTTAACAATCAAATGGCAAAACCATACAAATCACAGTAACAAAGGATGTTTTTCTGCAGAAAAATAATGGATGTCCTGTTCAATTTTATCCAAAACACCAAAGAGAATATAATTTAGGGTTGACGGGAATGAAATATTTGGATTCAGAAAATGAAAAAAAGAAAAGCCTTATGTTCATCTGCAATGTTTCTTTCTAGTGAGCATAAACTGCTTTGGTTTTGGATTACTAGTAGGCACTATTTAAATTCAGCTTTGATGAGATCGAGGGAGTTCTCGCACATCACCACCTTTCCAATTATTTAACACCAAGTATTGTTTAGTTACATCCAAGCTAAAAGAGACCGAAGCTATTAAGGAGAAAAGAGAAAAGTTAAAATTCAGCAGGAGCATGCTGAAGGGGAGGCATATCAGATAAAATGCAAGTGTCCAGATAGCCAAACCAGACAAAAGAAAGACAGAACTGACCTAAAATGTACATCAAAGAAGCTGAGATTTATGTGAGAGGGATACAGTTATCTGGTCTAAAATAATCATTCACCCAGACACTCAGAGGTATTCTACATCACTGTTAAAAATAACTGAACAGATATTCCCTGACCAGCTAACATAGCTTACTCTGTAATCCATAATAACTAATCTTACGGAACATGTAAAAGCTCAATTCATTTAAGTGGCTGCTTCCATCTCCCCACTTTGCACAGCAAAGAGAAAGATTTGTGGGAGTTAACTTATCTCAGTTTTGTCTGCCATTTCAATGCTTAAACATGTATGTGCAGATTTAGTGACTGCCTGCATAGGGAGTTTCAATGATCCCACTCATAGAACAGAAATCACTCAGGCTACTGTGTCTTTGGAAATCAATCATCAGAATTGTTAAGCATTCTGCTTGTTCATGTTATCAAACAGTAGTCAGGAAAAAAAAAGGAAATAAAATGGAAAGTTACATCAAAACAATTAACAGAAGCAATCTAAGCTTCAAATGAAAACTCTGCTGGGTCGCCTCCAATCTGACATGGGCACAAATCTCTCCCCTCAGAAAACAAGTTTATTTGTGTCTTTTTTCAAGAAAAAGGGTGCAGAGAAGTTACATTTCGTGGTGTGTCCAATCGACACAAGTGAGTATCTGTGAGCTTCTGCCTGCTCATGTGACCAAAGATCACTAGGACACAGTCAGGCATATTTAAGCCATACCTTCATTTAACAGGAATAAACTGCATGAAAGTATGTCCTGCATCTCAGTTTGCATCTCACATGTTCCGCACAGGCTATGGTTTCAGGCAGTAACCTGCACCATATATTGCACACAGAACTACATATACGCAATATATTGCATTCCTCTTTTGTCTATTATTCTTCTTTTGTCTAACCATATTACAACCACCTAGTGCAATAAATATCAATGTCTAGTAAAACCACTATTTTCACTAAATCCACCTACTATTTTTGGCATCATTTTATGGCTTTCAACTTACTGATGTGCCCTGAAAACACTTTCAGCCCCAACACAATGACATGGACCTGTTGGAGCAAGTCCAGAGAAGGTCACGGAGATGCTCAGAGGGCTGGAGCACCTCTGCTATGGAGACAGGGTGAGAGAGCTGGGCTTGTTCAACCTGGAGAAGGCTGAGTTTGGGTTGGGAGGGACCTTAAAACTCATCTAATTCCAACCCTCTGCCATGGGCAGGGATGTCTTCCACTAGACCATGCTGCTGCAAGCCCCGTTCAACCTGGCCTTGAGCACTGCCAGGGATGGGGCAGACACAGCTTCTCTGGGCAACATATGCCAGTGACTCACCACCTTCACAGTAAAGGGTTTCTTCCTTATATCTAATCTAAATCTCCCCTCTTTCAGCTTAAAGCCATTCCCCCTTGTCCTATCCTGAACACCAGCCTGAACAGTTGGTGAAGGAGAGATATCTAAGGCTATCACACTGTTTAGAGGATCAAAAGTCTAAGTCAGCCATAATAATTCCGGTAATTCAATTCTTGATTGATACATATTTCAGTGATTTTTGTGTGCTTTGCCTTTTCAAGTCAAAACATCATCTGCCCTGCCTGTGCACTGTGTGGCCCAGTGCTTACCTTCTAGCAAGAATATTATATATGGCCTTGTGTTCTTATGGAACTTCACTTTTCTCCTTGTTGTTCATGGCCTTCTTAGAGAAGCAGTCTCACGTTTCAAACCCCAGTATGGTTGGTATTTAGCAGCCAATTCTCCAGGCAAAAAACCTCATATGTATCTTGCACACCTTGAAAACAAACCAGTGAGCCCATTTGTGATCTGCTCTTAGTACAAAGGTGGCTTCTGTAACGTGAACAGCCTTTTCTGCAAAGATCTGAACACCTGAGTCTGGAGATTATAACACCAGACTCTTAGGCAGCAGATCTCAAATTAACATTCTGCTAAGCAGTTTCAGAAATGCATCTTTCATCAGCACCTTCCCAAAGCTTAAACAGAAAGTAGTAAGATGCAAAAAAAAAATGTGATTTATAAACCAGCTGCATTTGGATTGCAACGCTATGTTAACCAGAAAAGTCATGTTTGGAGCAAATATAACAGCTTGCTTCTGTTCAGGTGTAATATTTTTGCTACTTCTGTTACATCAGATTACATGTCTTAACACAGGCACAGTGCACCTTGCAAGGAGCTGGAACTCAGAGAGTGTTGAGCTGCATCTCTTTGAATGGAACTGCCTTATAGGACCATGAAGCCTAAATATTGGTGCATTGCAGACTGTCATTTTTAGCTGCTGCAATACTTCATCTTGTTTTGGTGCCTACTACCAGATGACATCATCATGTAGGAACTTCTTCAGTGGAGCAGTCAAAGCTGATGCTCCCAGAAGACTGTTGACTAGAAATCCAACAATGCCGTATTTTCTTTCATTTTTTTCAGTCTTCCAGCTGCAAGTAAGACTGGAAGGGTGGGAAGGAAGAGGAAATTGTAGAATCATATCAGCAGGAAAGATCACAGGTGGCCCTGGGGAAGGCAGTGATGCAGATACTGTTGGAGTACAGCCTAAAGACGGATCCTGTCTACACCTAGTGAGCACGCAAGCAGTATCAGTTCTTCAGACCTGGTGCATGCATGGATACTTACAATTCTATTCTTTCACATTAGCTTGAGCTGTGTGACAGGCTCTCTGTCTAGTGACCTAGTAATGGTTGGAGGTGAAGCCCTAGCAGTGAAAAAAAATACCCAAACAAAACAACAACAGAAAAAAACCCAAGCAAAAAAACAACAGAAAGGTCTTGTTAGCCATGCAACAATGATTGCTGCTACAAATGGTTCACAGGCGAAGAGCCTGACTTCAGGCTGTCATGTCACATGGCCTGCACGTCCAGGCTGCATGTCTGATTACCTTTGTCTTGGCCTCCACAGCAAGTTTCAATTTTAGAGATAGAACCATGGAATGGTTTGGGTGGGAAAAGACCTTAAGATCATCCAATTCCATCCCCCCCGCCATGGGTGGGGACACCATCCACCAAAGAAGGTTGTGCCAAGCCCCATCCAACCTGGCCTTGAACACTGTTAGGGATGGAGCATTCTTCCTCTGGACAAACTCCAAGACCTGTGTTGACTCTTGGTATTGCTTAATATAGACGGGAAGCCAATTTAAACTACAGATTTTTGTCTGTCTTTGTTTTCAGATGATCTACTGCTTTGCACAGCTATAAAAACGATACTGATTTTCATGTGACATGGACAGTCAGCATTTCTAGCTATAGCATGACATACATTTTTATTCTAAGGCAGACAGACTGTCCCAGTGACAGGGAAACATGTTATCTGATCTCTCAGTTGTTTAACAGCCCCTAAGAACCTTTTTAGGTTGGTGCTCAGATATGATCTTTAATTCTGTCTTTGTGGAGACAGTGTCACCAGACTAAGTGCATTGGGCTATGTCTCAGTTTGGCTGCTTACATCTCAGCCATTTAAGCTCTCAGAAGAGAACACAAATCAGTGTCACATTTTTAAGGTTACGAGAGCATCTATCCGTTGTTCAGATCTCATTCAGAGCTACTTGGACATCTTGCTTGCTCTGCTAAAGTGTTAAAGAATGCAAAGCAGGACCACTACCTTTTTATCTGCTTCAGAAGCCTTTGGGGAGATTAGGAAGTGTTGCTCTGATCTCTCCCACCTTGCTATCTGGACACGAAAGTTCTATGCCACCTTGCTATCTGGACACAGAAGGTTAGATTGTAAGCTGCTCTGTATCAGTTGAACCTCCAAAAGGTCAATAGAGCAATGCTAGCTTGTCCCAGAGGAGTAATTCTCACTGAGCCATTCCAGAGATATGAGTGAGACTCGGGCAGCGCTCTTCCCACCACATGCCCTCCTATAACCATTTTCAACTCTCCTACACAGTTCCCCTGGCTCCCTAGGTATTTTGTTCAATTCCTTGCTATATTTTTTGCTCTCACTCTCTGTATTTAAAGGCGATTTTCCTTCTTGGAAGCCAGAAAATCAACATATTCTAATCCTAGCACCACAAAGGTTTCCTAACATGGAATTACACTACTGGACCCAGGACTAACAAACCTTGGTGGGATCACGAAAGATACAGTGAGAATATTTACCCCAAACTTCTTATTCTCAACAGTGATAAACAGCACACCTTGAACCAACTTTTAATCTGTCCTTGCATCAAGAGCCTTCTAAGAAGGTAGGAAGGAAAAATGATATAACCTCTCACAGTGTCCTTGCATATACACTTTGAAAAGGCTGGAATTCAAGAGAGGCCTTTGTGATTTAATTCGTGTGAAGAAGAAGAAAAGAAAGACCTGTGTATGAGACACAACAATAGTGAGGTTTCATCACTTTTTACTGCAAAAGCAGAGCATCTGATTAGTCAGGGGCTGTAAGAATAGAGGGGGATTTTGTACAAAATTCCCCATCATAGACACAAAAGCCACTGTGCTGGCTGAGCACGAAATAAAACTAACACGCTTCATTACCTTAAGATAATTATTTTTCTAAATACTTTCTTTTTGTTCACGCAATTTCAAAGCAAACTGAGCCAGGTTTAGCTTGGCTGTTTTGCTGCATTAGTGTGACTTTGCTAAAAATAGACAAATCAAACCAGAGCTCCCTAATCAAGTTTGACCCTGTATTAATAGAAATATGCATGACCCTGAGACAGTCCTACATTAAACAGTATGAGTCAGGACAGACTCCCTGACTCACCCAAGTTGCATTTCTCATTTTTGGTAGCGTGGAAATAACACAAACGTCACAGGAGGTGCAGTAAGTGATACTTGTATTAACACCTTCATTTTGGGAAATTTGATGTGCCTGCTACAGACAGCTAGAAGGAAGGGGGCAAAAGAGAAATAAATCAGATTTGGGCTTGTACAGAGAGGCAGCCATCCTCCTGTATGAGTGGGGAAAGTGCCAAGGAACAAATTGGATAGTGTGTACCAAAGGAAGAAGAACCTTCTATCCTGCTGTTTACTTGCATGGGCATATGCTAGTAAATGTGTATGCCTTGGGGAAGTGCCAAGCTACCCCCAGGAAATTCTGGCCAACCTTGAAGAGAGTCATCATTTACTACTAAAAAAAAAGAATGAGCAGGGGCAGTAAGAGGCTAAGATGATCGGGTTTAACTTTCCCTGGCCCAAAGCCAGGTATGCAAGCAAAGGCTTAGGAGAACTTTCTTCTGTTGCCTCTGTGCCAACAATAGATGTGGAGAGGACAAATATTTACAGACCTAAAGTGGAGGGAGACTAAACGGGGGAGCCAGACTCTGCCTGAAGTGCATATTATAATGATTAGCCGGTGGCGGCTCTACAGTGACTGCTGCCTGCAGCCGCAGACAGGATGGAATGACTCAACCATGGTGCCGCCAGCACAAGATGTCTTTTCACACATGCTGTACTATGCCGTCCTCCCTTTCCCTGGGGGTGTATTAACAGCAGTGCAGTCATACTGTACATACTGCAGTATAACCACCTCTCCCTCAAGTGAGCACAGGCAAGGCTGCCGGCGGGCTAAAACGCGTTCAAAACTAACAAAATGATCTTGGGAGACCTGGAGGAGGTGTTCACTCCTGTGCTCCATGCCCTGAATGCCCTCCTTCTCCCTCAGCATCCCTCTGAGGCCACCTCGCTCTATAAGCATCTCTCCTCAACACCCAAACAGATCCTAATGTTATAGAAAACCAAGTTATTAAATGGATGATTTGGCTGAGAGATATCTCTTACTTTCTCTACCTTTGAAAACAGAAAATAAATACAATAGTAATATATATGTATGTATCCGACTGTGTCTCTTCCTCTTCTGCTCTTTGTTGTTCACCTTCCTTAGCTGTCTTCTGGGAATGAGAGTTTCTCCTAATCTGTTTTTTTGCACAGTTAAGCACAGTGGAGCTCTTGAATGATGCTATGATACAAACATAATCAAATTCTCTTTTCTCTGTTCCTGGAAACAATGCTGATGCTATAAAAAAACATAATAGTGGGAACATGTATAGGAGGGGGGTGCATTTAAGAGCTGAACTTTGTCCAAAAAGCACCTGCACTGAAAGCAACCAAAGGATCATTAAAAAGGTTGTTGAGCTGTTGATAAGTAGCTAGCTCATTCCTTACTTTTCCAGAGCTGAACTTGTCACTTAAAATCACTGTGGGTAAATTCAATTTGAAGGTCTCCTCAGCTCTGCCTTCCTGAATATTTATGTCTGAAGCCCAAGAGGTGCCACTGGTTGATCACTGCATCTTTGGCAAAAGGGACCTTGAAATGAATAGCCCAATCCTGTAACATCTGATTACAGGGGTTTAATTGCACTATTCTCAACCATTTAAAAGGCAATTGTTACCCTCCTTCCTACACACCCATGCTTACCAGAATAACTGGAAACAGTCAGAGATGCGCTGAAATATACAGCATTTTTCTGAAGAAGAGTTACATAAGAAAGTATTAAACAAGCTCTTCAGTGGGAGGTTAAATAACAGTGTCTCCTGTTTCTCAGCCACCTTCAGCTTTAATATAGTAGTCCTGATGTCCAGCGCATGCAGACAAATGATTTTCTATTTACCTTTTCTCCCAAGAAAATAAATCAGTAACGTACCCCCCAAATGTCACAAACTGCAGCAATGTGCAGCTTTCAAGAGGGAGAGGAATATTCTTCCTACCTAGCCCTAAGGTGACTCACGAAGCATGCACAACTCTGTGTCCCCATAGGTAAAACATTGTGTATCTCGTGTGACTCCCACCTCACACTGCTGACTTCCAGGAGGGTGTTCCTTGCAACTACTCTGCAGTGACCAGTTAATTCCTTGCTTTCTCTCCCTCTGGCCCTGCCATGGTTTAAGCCCAGCTGGCTTCTAAGTACTACATGCCAGAATTAGATGAGCTTGTCCTGACCATCTGCAGAAGCTAAATCACACACTGGACATTCTTGTCATCAGGCTCTCAGTCTGCCCAAAGTAGGAGTAAATAAAAGAAGCAATAACCTGCCCAGAGAACCAGTAGCAAGCTCTGTGGTTGGCTCCAGGGCCATGCTTTGATTTCCAAGTTGAGCAAATGCTCTGATACACAGCCTGGGTGCTGCTCCATGAGCAGTTTACATGGTGCCATCAGGAAGCAGCTCCCAAACCCTGCATGTGTGTGTGCCACCACCAAGACAAATGTAATCATTCTCAGTATAATCCTAAACCTTCTCATTCTTTTCCTTCTGTTTTGAACTCTGTTTCTGTTCCCCAGTCAGAAATCTCTAAGCAGGAGCAGACCTCTCTGATCCCAGCTGGGGTCTGAGCCAACATGGATTATCACCAGTGGAGAGCTACAAAATCGTGGCTGGGGCACACCGAGGTCAGGGATGTTTCCTCAGCTGAAATTGCTCGGTCGCTCTCCTTTGTAGCCCTGTATCTTCGACCTAACTTTCCAGTACAGAGATCTGGCTACGCTCTGAGACTATGGGTATTTCCAGTTGCTTGATGGGGTCATCCAAAGGCTGCCCTGTGGATCAGACTCGCTCTATATTCAGACAGTGAAACTAGAAGCGCAGCCCCAGGCACAGCCCAAGGGACCCTATGTCTCAGCCTGTCTGGCAGTTTAATATTCTGCCAGGCACCTCGGGGCAGCCGAATGGGCAGTCTGTAGGGTGGCTGCAGGGCAAGGCTGTGATCAGAAGTGGTGGCTCACACAACCATCCACTCCCAGCCCTTGTCAGCTGTAATGGAGACACGGCTTGCGGTGGCGTTCGAGAGTGAGAACACACTTGTCTCCAACACAGCAGATCCTCTTCAGGTGGAGGCTCAATGTGACATGTCTCCTAAGCCTTTGAATCACTCGCACTTACATAATAGAAGGCAGTCAAAATCTTTATTAAATAAACTATTAAGTACTTAGAATTGCAAGCCAAATGGGACCAATCTTCATTTAATGTGGCCAGAAATACTTAATATTCTCCTGTCTGCCTGATTCATAACACTGAAAGCCCAGTAAAAGCCAAGAAACATTTGGCACCTGCTACAGAGCAGCACACACAATCTTCTTTTAACTGCAAATGTATACAATACGCAGTATTAACCACATTAAAAATGTCACACCTGCCAAGATAGCTGGAATGTAATATCTGGTCTCACACACACTTTCTATCGTATAAAAATGACGGTTGAAGATAGACGTTTCTCTCAATACCCCTGCAATGCTTGCATCATATATATCAACACATCCATACCAGAAAACACAACATTAGCTACAAATGGTACAGTTTTGCATACAAATACAGCATAAAAGGCAGCTATTTGAAGATAAGTAGGTGTCTAAAGATGCACTAGTCATACTGTGGACGTCTCAAGTGCACCTGGACATCTATCTCCTTTGAGTTCAACTAAATTCTTTTAAAAACTTTTCAACTTAAGTAGTTTCTTAAGTTTTCCCCAGACATAGAGTGTAGCTATCATGAAGTCACAGTAATTACAGTAACTACCGTCACTTCAAGGCCTAAACATCTCATTTCAGAAGTTCGACTTCCTAAGCAGCAACGCTGTGTGAAAACATTATGACATTTAAAAAATCTCAAGTCTGAAAATTGAGGAAATGGACAGACAAGAACACTACAAAGTTTATCACATCCACACAGTACAAAACATATTTTTACTATCTGCTATGAAGAACACACACTGCAACACAACAGGCAGCCGTAACTCTGATCTGACGGCATTGTTCTCAAATTTGGTGCACAGACATTGCAAGAAATACTGGGTAGTGGAAAAAACCAGTTAATATGTGTATTAATAAAGCACTTCTCATTATTCATGCTTACATTTTGATGGAGTATTCATAAATACTAATTCTGAGTCAGCTTTGACCTGGCAATTCCCATGGAACAGACTGAGGCCCTACTTGGCTGAACTTGCTCAAAAGGCACATCTGTCATTTTAAACTTAAATTTATTTCTGCCCTTGTCAACCTGCTATCTCATTATCTCACTATTCACTGACAGAAGAAATGATGAATCATGAGCACTGGGGAATGGGGAACCAAATACACTCAATAAAATTAACCTCATTATGTCAGTTGCACATAGCATGATGAAACCCTCCGGTGGGACCTCTAGGGGTTACTCTAACACAAGTAAAGAAGAGCTGCATTATATTGCAAATAATGATGAATATATACTTCAATAATAAAATTCATCTCATGACTGCTGCACAGCAGAATCAGGGCTACAGGTGGATATGCATGAGAGTTACTGCTGTGGGACATTAAGAGAACACAGGAGAGGGGAAGAGAGAGAAAAGGGAAGGGAAGGGAAGGGAAGGGAAGGGAAGGGAAGGGAAGGGAAGGGAAGGGAAGGGAAATTTTGATGTCTTTCGCAAAGATTTTGTGTACTCAGTTTTATCTCTAGGTCTAGATAATAAACAGAGTATGTATCATTATCTCCTTAAACAGAACAAAACTATCACAAAATCAAGTTAAACATCCTATATCCAAACCATCTATGGGATGAGGCTGTATTTTACCAAAATATAGGCTCCAAGGCTATCTATGCCTCTACTATTTCTTTTAATGTCTATGATGCAGGCCTACATTGGGAAAGATATCAAGGTGCTCACTACCACCATGCCCAGACTGAACCACTTCCACTGCCCAATGATGTGCACCCAATCCCAGGCTCCTGGTGTATCCACACAGCCCTCAGCCACACTGTGGTTCCATCTATCTTGGCGTGCACCTTTCAGTGTAGTCATAGCACGGGTCCTCAAGCGGCCTCAGGATTTGTCTCCAAAACATGAAACACAAGTCCAGTGTTAGCAGGACTTCAAAATCAAAGTGAACCTCTGTGTTAAGCGCGCATCATGTTTTTAGGTGGGATCCTTCTATTTTACAGCCACTCTCCAGAGGATTTTCCTATGTTCTTTCCAGGGTGGCTATTTTTATTTTTCCCATACACAGATGTCCTTGAGGTATGCTTAAAGCACAAACTGTGAAGGCTGTTTGCCACCGCAGGGTTTTCCTGTAACATGATACAGTTCTGACGCGTGTGCGACATAGAGCCACACAACTGCACACCCCGTGTGAGCATGCAGCAGAACCAGAGTCAGGCAGTCCTGTAGCAAAACAGGGTAGAGCTGAAGGTGGGACAGGGCTTCAAATGGCCAACAACATTAGCTCCTGAAGAAAACTGCTGCAGAAACTTGCCTTGCCTGTGCTAAACTGAGAAGGCAGGGCTTTCCTGAATACTCCGTCAGATACAGTTTTTAGAGGGTTGTCAATTAAATGTGACACAATGACTGCAAGAGGAGTTATGCAAACAGCATTTGTTACCCTGAACAGCACACTGGCTTGTCAATCTTCCTGAGCTGCAAATATTTCTGTGCCTTGCAGATCACGATGGAAAGCCTCCCTTCTCGCAGACCCTGCTGTCTTCTGCTAGGGGTTTCTAATACCCACCTATTTTTACAGAAAGAACCATTACAGCTATCTGGTCAGATTCACAGCACTGGTCAAAGGTTTCTGCCTAGTAATCCATACATCAAAGACATATCTTGAAGTCAAATATCCATCTGTTTCAATGCCACGGTTTTGGTTTTCATACACAATAAGCATTATTTCATAAAAAACTTATCAACCAAAACGGTGTAAAAACATAATTAAAGCGCAAAACATAAATAGCAAAAAACATAAATAAAATTAAAACATAAAAACATACTTAAGGCCTCTGGCTAAGTATGGAAAATGACTTTGAGTGAAACATATTATGTTCCATAATTGATTACTTATTTTATTAATCACATTTTAATGTGCTCCAATTACTTTTTAGAGAAGTGACCAATTCTAAGGATGCTTAATGCAAGCTGGTAAATCAGAATGCAAGTGGATATAAATGGTTCCAAAGCTCTGTACCAGCTCACTTTTCATGGTATGAAGCATATCCTATAAAATGCTCACTGTCCTCTAATGTCAGTGAATTCCACCCACGGCAGAGCATTTATTTGACCATCATAATCCCAAACAGTTGAAATAGCACGTAACATTTTGATCAACACCATTTTCTAGTTTTCAACCACATCTATACAGGAAAACGTACCAAAGATATGGACACACGCAAAAAAAGAAAGAAGAGCAAAAAAGGAAAAACTGACATGATTAAACCTAAAGAAGCAAATGAGTTCAAGTTCAAATGTTGGTATGTGAAGACTCACACTAATTGCCAGCTCAACCCTAAAAGCTATGAATCTAGGAAAAACCTGAAGCCTTTAGGGCTAATCTATATGAGGAAAAGACCACTGATGGAGAATGCAACCGGTGCTT
The DNA here is from genome assembly GCA_024733675.1 of Psilopsiagon aymara. NCBI lineage: Eukaryota > Metazoa > Chordata > Aves > Psittaciformes > Psittacidae > Psilopsiagon > Psilopsiagon aymara. The sequence continues at coordinate 48,356 of JANRGW010042115.1, forward strand.
CCAGAATACATGACAAAACTCTTAATTAATGTACCTGTATGCCAGAAGTGATCTTTGCCATCTCTTCATCTTAATTCCTACTTTAATGCAGGCTGTAGGATTTTCACTAGATAATTCCTGGTTGAATTAGAGCTGATTTAAAGATTTCTCAGAGCAGATGAACTGACTGCAATTATTGATTAGTGTTCATTTAAAAATTAGTATTTCCAGTCCAAACGTATTCCTTATTTTAAGGTGAACTTGTAAATACTCACTTTCCAGCTATGATCTCTTAATGTATCTTGGTCCCATCAATCTTTTGTTCCCCATGTAAAGAGAAAAATATCCCTTCACCTCTGCTGAATAAATTTTATGTTCAGAAAGGTTTCCCAGCACTTCTACCACTCAAGTCTTTTGCCAGCATTGTAGACTACAAAACTGAGCACGCTATTTTTTACACAGCCAAAGTAGCGAGAGGCCTCTGGACCTCCTCCTTTTCCTCAGTGCTCCTGTTCATATATTCATGGGCTGCATCCATCATTTTGGCTACAGGACAGCCCTGGAGCTTGCGTTCAGTTGATGGTTAACCATGGCTCTCTAAGCCTTTTTCAGTGTCGCTGCTCTGCATGACAAAGTCCTCTTATCTGTAAGCACTGGCTTCATTCTTTCTTCTTCCAAATAGGACTTTGCAAAGGGCTTTATGGAAACTGAAATGTATTACTGACTTGTGAACATTTTCCATAGTAAACCCTATTACGCTGTACCAATGACCCATGGAATAAGACCCCTTGTTAGGATATATTTGTTAATTTTTATCAGCTTGATATCTTTTGCCACTAATAAAATGTCACTTACAGTAGGACTAACACCCAGTCCATTTTAAGGCCTACTGGAAAGTCCTTTACTCAAAAGCCGATTTTATATCTACTGGCATGTTTAGTTTTCATCTTTTTTAGTTTCTTATTCAAAGTATCACGAATTACTTGCAGAAGACCCTGTGATCCTCTGGAAACATTGTCCAGTCATCTGTATATCTACTCCTGGAGAGACAGCTTGACAACATTTGTTACCCATAACCCCAAAATTGCCTGTCAGTGTTTAAGAGGCATTTGGACAATGCTCCTAATAACATGCTTTAACTTTTGGTCAGCTGTGATGAGGTCAGACAGTTGGAAGAGATGTTCATTATAGGTCCCTTCCAATTGAAATAGTCTAGTCTATTTCTAGCTTATTCCATTCTATTCTATCCTGAATCAGAATTTTGCCACTATTACTGACCAAAAACACTGATGAGAAAGACCAGCTGAAAAAGGTATGATATAACATAATCAATTTCAGAACTCTAATACTGAGATAAAACAAGAATTTGAATTTATTTTATAATGTTTTAAATACTGAAAAAAACCCCACTCCTTCTGACCTGAAGTTTCAAAGTTATGATCTAAGGTCTTTATACTTCACAAGAATGCAAACATACATATACCTGTATTAGAGATAAATCCAAGAGCAGGAAAACAAATGGCAAAAATCCACACTAATAAACCTTAAATACATAAATGATCCCATATTTAAGCTAATACAATATTCCATGGCATAGGAGACACACCACAGTTAGAGAAACATGAAATCCATACATCAACTACTTTTAAAGTTGTCTCCCTCACTCTTTGGTAAACAGTGGGTAGAAGACCATGCATAAGTTGTGGCTTCTCATTATAAAAAGGTCCTAAGTATCTTCCTCACATGCAGGGGCAGTCACTGAATCCATTCTCACTTGGCTCAGTATTTCTAAGCATTTCAAATTAGTAAACACTGCTTCAGAAGGAGCAGTAAAAGAAAGGCTCAGCAAAACATAGGTTCTTGAGTTGTAAACCCAAAAGGCATGAACCTTTTGTTGGGTGAAAAAGGCAGGCAGATAATACTGTGCAGCACTGCCACTATTTCAGGGTATGGTGAGGTTCTTTAAATATCACCCTGGTAGGGCTTGCCATGTCCACACTGTTACCATTTCTTGATCACGAACAAATGGGGCTCTGGCAAATCCTGCTCGGTGACAGGTTTATGCAAGTCATGTTCAGAAGTTACCTTGGCTAGAGACATTGATTTATTTTCTGATAAGAATCTAATTATGAAGGCTTGAATTTGCAGTTGCTCAGAAGGTCAACAGTACTTCCTTTAAACAAAGTCTTGTACATATGAATAACAGTAATTCTTTCTCCACATAGAGACACCTTGTCTGCCTATTCAAGGTAAAATGCTCTTGTTGTGAATCACAATCTCTGCCCTGACGTGTGCCGCAGTCATGTATTCTTCTGAATGCATTAAAACTCTTTCTGCTTCATCTCTGAGGAAGCAATCAGAAAACCAAGTTTAATCATTTAATGTACCACTAGCACGTGCTTAGAAGCTGCATGACAAGTAACATTGAAAACTGATAAAACCTGCATATGACTAAACAAACAGACTAGAAAATATTTCAAGGAGTCTATTACAACTTATGGAGATAGTAATGAAAAACTAGAAGAAGGGTGCTCCTACGTGTAGTAAAAGACTAACAGGAGGTGCAGTGAAAGGGCACATTGAGGACATTCATTCATTCATGCATGAATGGCACTGCCAGAGTATGTCCGGTTTCTCACAGATGGCAGGCTCCTTGACACCGAATCCAGAGAACACTTCACATTTGTCTGGCTTTTATCAGATGACACCTTCTTGGCCTGTATTTTACATCGGCTTCTCAAGCGAAAAAGAAGAGCTAAGATAACTATTGCCCTAGTACCCCCCACTTTTTCAACACAGCTACTTGTCCAAAACCAGAGGTGTCCAAAATCTAAAGTGTGGCAAGCACTGAAGACTGGAAGCTATTCTTATCTCACTGCCCTCTATAAACACAGTAACTAACCACATCCCTTACTGCCTAATACAGCTGTCATCATTTAAATGCTTTGTAGTCTGCAAATGGGCCAGTACTATGGTGACAGACTAAATAATAGAATGATTACAGGTTGCATAACTCAATTACAGTATGGAGGAGCGCTCTATAGTCAGTCAATGATTCTTCCCACACTCATGTAGGGAAAAAACCCAGCCCAAGATTTCACTGCTGTTTTTCTACAAGACAAATAATTTTTCAGTTCTCCATCACCTCTGGCAATCTGTGTTTATAGCTGCAAGCTCTCTCAGGTCCAGACTGCTTTGTTTGAAGGTGTCATCCAGGGGGACCCTGACATGCTTGAGAGGCGGGCTGATGCCTACCTTATGAAGTTTAACCATGCCAAGTGCAAGGTCCTACACCTGGGTTGGAGCAATCCCAGGCACAGCTACAGGTTGAGCAG